>RJWJ010003098.1:0-90763 GCA_004363605.1 Indri indri | reverse complement strand
AGGTTGCTGTGAGCTATGATGACACCACTGCGCTCTAGTTCAGAGACAGAGCAAGAACCCGTCTCAAAAAAAAAAAAAGACAGCTGATATCAGACAATAACCAAGACACTTAGCTGTTCTTGGACCCACTTGTTGTGGCCTTTAAGAACTTCTTCCAGAAGATGAGGGAAAGAAATCAATCTGTCATGCTTTCTGTTGGTCTATCACGCCAAAAAAAAAAGTATGTTTGGACAGATGACTAAAACCATCAATCAAACCAAAGTTTCTGGCTTCTCAGGGAATTTTCCATATCTACACCACTTTTTTCCTGCTCAGAATAGACACCAGAGTCGCGTTTATTATTCTAACTAAACTACCACACTGAGAGAAAATTAAGGAGTTGCCTGTAAGTGTCCATAACTCACTGTAGCCAAGATGATATATAAGAACTGGCCTCTTGCTAGGTTTCTCCTGATGTATGTACTATGAGAGTGGCAAATCTGAGACCCTCAATATCTTAATAAGAGAAATCTTGGAAATTACAATAAATATCAAACTGATACAGCCACTTTTTGAGTTCATCCAGTTACATATCCCGACTTGCTGTGGCAACGAGGAGATTAAGTTTAGTCCCCAAGAGCATATCTGATGACGTGGCTTTGCTCATCTGACTTGTGTACCTCCTCCTCCCATGCACAACCACCACCTCCCAGCAGTGAACTCATTTACTCATAGGAGTTGTAAGCTCACCTCTGACAGCTACTATCTTTTAGAAAGGCTGTCAGAGGTGGGAGAAGAGGGATAAACTTTTAGCTGTCCCATCCTTCCCTTTTCCCAACTGCCACCTGACCTGGTTTACCACCTGTCACCATTTAGTGGCTGTGGGAATAAAAACATTATGAATTGAAGGATTAAATGTACCACGTGCCAAGATGATAATACAGGCATGCTTTCCCAAATTACCTCTCATATGCTAATCAAAGAATATGGGATTATAACCAATTTCAACTTCACAGACTGAATAGCTACCCTAAACCTTCATGCAATGTAAGCAAACACTTGAGCCAGTGGGGAAAACCTGATGGGAAATAAAACCTAAAAACACATGCAACTAGTTACCCTTTTGACTTCTTCTTCCTTTGTGTACCTCAGACAGAAGTGGAACACTCGCAGGTCTTTGCAGTGGATGATGAGTTTCTCTGGGTACTTCTTCAATTGTCCAAAGAGAGTTTTTTTTTTCTCATCAAACACTACAGATCAATGATAAAATCAGGAAGGAAAATTATGTTATATGGCAATAAATTAATGCTAAAGAAACAAGATAGACTATTAACTTCCAAGGATACATTTCAAAAGTGAGAGGAAAGGTGCTGCCTGCCTTCTGAGAGACTGTCTCCAGCAGGGGCCCTGGCTCTCTGAGTGCAGTTAGGGTTCTTCATTCCTCTGGAGTAAGCACATGACCAAGGCAGACTGGCCATTGTCAGCAGAACTGACTCCATTGGCTTAAAGAAAACTCAGTTCTTAAAGCTGAGATTATAAGAGATGGGAGGGAGATTGCTAGGGACATGCTTTCATGACAATCAACCCTGACATCTCCCTCCCTGTCCCAGAATTTGGACCCACTCGGCACCTACTGGTGTTGAGATCATAAATGGTTACTGAATGATTTCTGAAGATGTCCTAAATACAAAAATGGAGAAGTGGAACAGAGAGAGGCTTGGCAGGAGAGGCTTGTTTAGTCACCAGAAAAGATATCCTAATGCAATACAACAGATCTTTATCAGATTAGCCTGTAAAGTAAAACCTACACAGCTAACACTGATAGCAAAAGTACAATCAACATGTAATAGATAATGGCATTGTGTGGAATATTAGAAATAACAGGTTCCAGGTTCAAGTCCAAGCTCCTCCAGCTAAGTGACCCCAAACATGCCACTTCACATCTCAGTTTTATCATCCATAAAGCTGATTTAAACAATGTATGTGAAAAAATTTTAGTAAATTATAAGTGGTCATAAAATTATTATCATCATTATCAGCTATCCTTTCAAAGGCTGGTAAGGGAAAACTGATACTTACCTCCATAAATCTGATCAACACAGTGAAGTGTAATGTCATTTTCTCCTATAACCTTATTCTTAAATTGAGTTTCCTAAAAAATTCAAAAGAAAACAACTGTGACTCCTCTCTGTGCACAGTTATACATTTATGGGCAGAGCAAATCACTCCTCACGTGTATTAAGAAAAATGGGGAAACGCAGCCACATCCCTAAGAAAGGGACGGTGAAGTGTGTGAGCATTCACTTTTCAAACTCGGGCAGAACATGCCATTTCTGGGCTGCTCCCAGGCAAACCCACCAGGCCACACATGATCACTTTGAAACGTGGGGAAATGATGGGCAGATTAGCTTTTCTCCACACAAATGTGAACAGGTGACTGATTGAGCTACCTGAAGCCAGCTTTAAGGAAGAAAACACTGGGAGATTCAAGTTTCTGGTCAATGGTGTTTTTGTACAGGACTGTGAACGAAGAGCAGACAGAAGAGGCAGCACCGATGCTGCTGTTTAAAGAGCAAGGGTGGTCTGGCATGGCTGGCATAGTGGCGCCAGGAAGACCCTTGGCTGGGTTTCCACTAACACACGGGCTCTCCTAGCAGTGTGGGTTCTCTCTTTACTCGACTGCTCATTCTTCATAAGTATGGGCCAGGCTTACAAGGATGCTGCTACTAGGCTCAGATTAAACATAAAATTCAAAGGCAGCATTCACTACCAGTTTCATTATTGCACTTAGTCCCTGAATTTGCGGAAGAGTTTAGTATAAAGAAAATATAGGGAACTAGCATTTTTAAGAAAAATTGATGGTGTCAACCTGTGAGGCCAAAGCAAGCCAACATGACATGAGGCACAGGTGGAAAATTTCTAAGTGGTTCTACTATTGAAAGGAGACCTTGAAGGACAGAGAGCAGGCCCGTGATGAGAAGGACTTCTGTCTTTTGTTTGTATTTATTGGAGGGGGAGTAATTGAAAAGCTGAGAAAAAGACAAATTCACAACTAGACTGTTCTCCCCAAACTCTGCCAAATGCAGCTGATATATGCAGGACTTCTGTCCTTTGTGTTTCTGTGTTGGGGGTGGGGTAACTGAGAAGCTAGGAAAAAAGACAACAGAGCCACAACTGCACTGCTGCCCCCAACTCGGCCAAATGCAGCTCATACATACATCGTTATCCAGGGCAGATTCATCATCACCCAAGAAAGCGATCTTGAAGTCTGTGCAGACGAGTCTCCCATAGACCCCATGCTGACAAGAATCTTCCTGGACATACTTCAGTACTGTGCTGGCTTCACAAAGCAGCTGCTCACCTGGTACAAATCAAAACAAGTCCTCCTTAGAGTCCTCAGGAAACATACAGTATGCAAACGCTGAAAGCTTTTCAGCCCTATTTATGTAAGGACAGACACAATACGATGCAGCACTTCAGAACTTTATACTTTTCGGCATGGCAGGAGCTACAAAACGTAGGGGAGATGATGAAACCAAAATATAGGGGAGATGATGAAGCAGAGTAGAAACCATCAACAAGTGAAATCAAAATGGCTCAGACACACCTTCCCGCAGGACATTCCTCTGTCTTCTCACTGGGAATAATGGAAGTTTCCAAATAGGTGGTAATGATCTCAGCTGCACTTTCAAGCATAGATGTTTTTTATTACTCTGACCTAGGCAGATGTTCAACAGAAGCAATACCCTAAATGAGCAGACACACAGGCCCGCCGGTGTGCCCCAGAATGCAGATCCCAAGCCCACTTTCCTGTGAGGGGGGCCATTTCTAATGATGGAATTGTTAAGAGAGAGCAGGGTGTCTCCCTGGCCCCAGGGCTTCCAGGCAGCTTCCTCATACATAAGAGGTGCTGCTGCCTCTTGAAGCGTGACCACCCTCATTCTGGCTCCATGCTGGGAGGAAAAAGGAGGTCAGAGGTTTGTGGGAAAAAAAACCTGTTTCCTCTCTTTCTTAGTTGAGAGTATTTCCTCTCAATGTGTCACCTTCTCCTGCTCGATCTGGGCATCCAGCCCACATGAGAAACTGCAGTGCCTGGAAACAGAGCATTTCTTTTTACAGTCAAAAAGATTAGGATTGGGGGATAGGTAAGTATTTTCTGCTCCTTGGAAGTAGAGAAGCTCATGAGGACAGGAAAAAGAGAAGACTATGGGGGGAACGAAAAACTAAGTGTGAATGCTTTGCAACCAAAAAAACCAAAAAGGAATTTTCTTCTCATCCAACAGATTACCATCTTCCCCTCAGAATCTCCCTCTACTTATCTCCTTCAAGGTCTTTATGTTTACTTTTTGGCTCAAAATTCATTTACTCTAGCTTTCAATATAAAAACAAGAGTTTCAGACACTCAAAAGGGACTCATATTATGGTGTTTGGGTTCCCCCCCATCTCTCAAGGGGTTAATTACCTCCAGCTGAAACACTAAGGAAATACCGGAAGATGGCTCTGTCACTAGGTCAGCCTTTGGAGAGACCACAGAATTTGAAGAAAACAATGAAGTCAGGGCCTCATTAGAGTTTAAAATTGTCCCAGAAAAAGTGTCTCAGCTAAGTCTAAGGTAGAAGACATGTGAGCAAGGCTTCCTGTGCTTTCAATTCCCAACGTGAAACAGCTTTTAATAGTTAGGCTCCCCCTAAGACCAGGCCAGTCCCCTGCCATGGTCATGTACTAGAGACCAGGTATCAGCACGCACTAGCTAACACAACATTCCTTGTGAGACCCTCTGCAAACATGGCACACTGTGCCATAGTAGTCAACTTGTTGGTACCAGGTACAGGGTCTGGAATCATGAGAGCTGGGAGCCGGAAGTGACCTTAGACTAGTTTAGGAAACTGAGGCTCAGAGAAGTTAACTGTGAACTCACCACTGCACACCTAGAAGAGACCATCAAGGAATCCAGGAGAGGAGAGAATATATGCAACGCTAAGCTAAAAATAAAAGTTAATTCCGGAATCTATGACCCCAAGGAAAGCGAAAATAACAGGAGATATGAATTAAGGTTTAGGTCATCATTACAGAAAAAAAGCCTTTGAAATTTAAAAATATCAAAAGAAGTTATAGGAGTCCAATATATTTTACCAAATAAGGTAGATCAGTCAGAAACTTGCACAGATTCATATCCCCTCAATAAACTGGAATAAAACAAAAAGTACCAGAACGAAGCCTCTATTGTTTAGGGAAAATGTACCTAAAAAACTTATCAAAAAAGTTATTTTGGATTGGGAAAAAGAAAGTAGAAAAAGAATTAAATACACAGATCACAGAATATCCTGTATACGGAGAGGATACATCAAGTAGTTTCTATTCCTGAACTCGGAAATGATTATAATGTAAGCTACAGTCACTTTCCTCCACCTCAAAAATATTCAACCAATCCAGGCTCTTTCATAATGACCGAAGAGCAAAGTCCTGAGGGCTCCAGGGTTGGTAAACCCCAGCATCCCTGTACATGTTGCTCAGATGCACATGTACAGACCAATGGGTGAGGCCACCCGCAAAAGCTTGCCCTGGGAGGCCCGGGCAGCTGCACCATTCAAGGGCAGGAAGAGGGTATGGGGTGTAAGGCCCTGCTGGGGTCTGACATTTTCTTAACCAACATACTGACTAGATGGGGCTAAGCAGGATGACCTGAAAAAGGCCTCATTTGCTCGTGAAAGAGGTGAGAATTTCCCAGGTTTATTTTCATTAGCTTGGGGGAAGAGGAAACAAGAAAAATTCTTCGTAGATGTTGTAATACTCAGACCCAGGTGTGTAGTTATTGAACTGAAGACCTTGATATTTTTGTCCAACTCACTATTGTCACATGCAAGAGAATGAAAACAAAGGAGTTTATATATAGCAAGACTTTGGTTGATGTAATTTATCACCGGCTTTGAGCTGCATGTGGGTTATGATGCTGACATGACAGTTACCTGGCAACAAGTGAAGTGTTACTTCCTTCTCTGTTACTTCCTTTTCATTTGTGTGAATTTCCTAAAAGAGAAAAGAGGGTAATAATTTTTCTTTGTTTAAGGGTTCAAAATGAACAACATACATCCATGCTTTCGGTCACACATTAAAATATATACCCTCAGGAGCTCCTTGTTTATTTGACAAGCTAGTTACTTTTTTAAAAAGTGTTTTTAACTAAAGGAAGATAGAAAATTTCAATGTTAGGGACAGTCAATGCATTAAACTAAATATTTAGGATTGACAACAGAGGGGCAGGGGAAGGCAATTCCTTATGAGGAATAAGTGTCACATAGCAAAGCAAGGCAGCTCAAACAGAGTCAGAAAGAGAATAGAAGCCATGCCACAGCATGGTTCCCCTTTTCCCTCCATTAAGAATCAAAGGTTAGGCTGGGCGGGCGCAGTGGCTCACACCTGTAATCCTAGCACTCTGGGAGGGCGAGGCGGGCGGATCGTCCTGAGCTCAGGAGTTCGAGACCAGCCTGAGCAAGAGCGACACCCCGTCTCTACCAAAAATAGAAAGAAATTAATTGGACAGCTAAAAATATATATAGAAAAAATTAGCCAGGCATGGTGGCACATGCCTGTAGTCCCAGCTACTCCGGAGGCTGAGACAGTAGGATTGCTTGAGCCCAGGAGTTTGAGGTTGCCGTGAGCTAGGCTGACGCCACGGCACTCACCCCAGGCAAGAGAGTGAAACTCTGTCTCAAAAAAAAAAAAAAAAAAAAAAAAAAAAAAGAATCAAAGGTTAGAAGCAAGAGAAGATTGTGTGTTCTTGAGAGAAAATGGACATATGGGAAGGCTTGAAGGCAGGAAAATGTGAATGTATCAAGTCAGCATTGATCCATCTACTCTGTAGCACACCAGTACTCAGTAAAGACGGCTAGAACATTCTTTGCCCATTCTAAGTTACCTAAAACCACAAGACAGTGCCAAGGGGTGCAATCACGTCTAATGGGGAATCCAGGCCAGATTCTGTATCATTGCTTATCGATAAAAACATATTCAAGTGTCTCTATTTTGGGCTGTGTTTATTGGATATTCAAAGATAATTAGCAAACCTTAATGAATTAATGGACCAAAGTGACAATAAATGGCTATTAATGTAACAAAAAGAGACAGATGGGCCTTCTAATGATGTCTGCCACACCATCTATGAAGTGTTCTTGCCAAAATAACTAACAGTCTGCTTGAACTTTCATGCCAATCAACCAATTTATAAGAAACACCAGAGGCCAGGCTCAGTGGCTCACACCTGTAATCCCAGCACTTTGGGAGGCCGAGGTGGAAGGATTGCTTGAAGCCAGGAGTTTGAGACCAGTCTGGGTAACATAGAGAGACCCTGTCTCTACAAAAAATTTAAAAGATTAGCCGGCATAGTAATGTACACATGTAGTCCCAGCTTCAGCACAGGAATTCAAGGCTGCAATGACCATGATTGCGCCACTGCACTCCAGCCTGAGTGATAAAAGGATATCCTCTCTCTCGAAGAAAAAAATCAAAAAGAAATACTAAGACAGAGAAACATGTTAAATGACACACCATGGGTATGCAATCAGTCAAATTTTGACTGTGGAAAATTCTACAACACACAAGTTTTGTTAACAAATAAAACTAGATTTTTTTTTTTTGTAGAAAATTCTGGGTGCAAAAAGTTTTCTGAATCTGTTAATTCAGACTCAAATGTGGCATTAGAAGAAACTTGGGTACAGCTGAGGCAGACATAGTAGATGGCCATCTTTTTTTTTTTTTTTCTGAGACAGAGTTTTACTATGCTGCCCTGGGTAGAATGCAGTGGCGTCAGCAACCTCCAACTCCTGGGCTCAAGGGATCTTCCTGTCTCAGCCTCCCAAGTAGTTGTAGCTGGACTACAGGCGCACGCCATGACGCCCAGCTAATTTCTCTATTTTTAGTAGAAACGGGGTCTCACTCTCGCTCGAGCTGGTCTCAAACTCCTGACCTCAAGCAATCCTCCCGCCTCGGCCTCCCAGAGTGCTAGGATTATAGGTGTGAGTCACCTCACTTGGCCTAGAAAGCCCATCTTGAGACTAAAGAAGAATGCCATGGCTTTTCCAGAGAGCCCATATTGAGATGGTCTATTTTGAAGGTGACTGCAATTTCCATCCCAGGAGATGCCAAAAACTCAAGCCTGAGGCAGGGCTTCTCAAACTTGGGGCAAGTCAGATCACTGGGAAGCCTGTTACCTACATAGTCTCAGGCCCCCCACAAGCCTACAGACTTAGAGTGTGGGGGTGCAGCCTGGCCCTCTGGTTTTGTAAAACGCTCCCCTGATGATTCTGATGCATTGCTCTGGGATTTAAGAAAGAGGGAGCATTCTTGCACATGTAAATGCAATGAGCATTTGGTGATTTAGAAATTCCTGTTGAGCATTCTCATCATTTGTCATTGGCAAAGAACTAAATTAAAGAACAATTATTTTTGACAGTTCTATCATTTTTCCCTGAGGAGAAAGTAAAGTTATTCATTAAATTCAATCAGCCTTCGGAAAAGTATAGAGATCATCTTGACTGGTGGTTGAAATTCAGTCCAAACACTGGAGCAAGCTTGAAGACGACTAGCCTATTGTTATGTCAGCAGAAGGAAGTTATACGATCCAAAACTATCTACATTAACTCTTTAGCTGGTTAGTAAAATTCTTTTGTTACATTCCAGAAACAAAACAATCAGGAGCTATCTTTCAGGATTCTGTCCTACCCAACCCCACCACCCCACCTCCCTACACTGCTTACTGTTCCCTGCTCTTGCAACCTCCTGGAGTGAACTACCTCCTCCCCAGTCAACTGCATGGGGAAATTAAGAACGATACATCCATACATTGGGCTAATCATTTTATCTCTCCTATTAATTTGGCTAAAGGGCTAAGGGATGCCAATCAAGCTTGCTGCTTAAACTAGAGACTTGTAAATTTGGCCGCAAATATGGAGAAGCAGAGAAAGGTGTTCTGCACAGAATGATGAAGAGGATACGAGAGATAAAAGCCATAAAAGCCCGCCTCTCAGCCACACAAATAATGGTCTGGACTCTCATGGCTTCCCCAGCTTTTGTGGGGCCCCACCACATCTTTGACTCATAGTTCCATGAGTCACATTTGTATCTTTATAATAAATTCCCTTCTTAGCATAAAATAGCTAGTGCGGGTTTTTATTAATTGTCACCAAAGATATTGACTTAGGTCAAATGCATCGATGATAGAGAAACCACAAATGTCACCCAACATGTCAATGTACAACAAAGCTAGAGCCACAGGATTAGGGACTAAGATCATAGCCACCACTTCACAAGAAAAATTGGCAGAGAAGAGTCAAATGTCAGACGTAGCATCTACCGCCTCAAATGTGTGGCTTTTAGGTAGGGTGAGGATGCATGAGGCCTCCAAACAGTAAGGCCCTCAGAGGATTTTGCCATTATCCAGCTGATGATAACACCCCTGAATGGCTTTCCTTGGCTGCTACCACCACATTCCCTGCATGATCTCTCTGGGCGTAGAGGCACATACCCTGCCCCACCCACTCCAAACACATACAAAGTAAAGCAGAAAGTGACTTAAAAAACTTAAAAACAACAACAACAAAAATCCATCATTCTTAGACTTATCATTTCCAAAGCTATATATATACATGTTTATACAGACATACACACATATTTTTTAAATTTTGTTTTAAAGCAGAAGGTGTTAGCTTCAAAAGATAGCTGAAGTCTGCCACATGATCAGGAAGAAGCTCATTTATAAGAGACAAAGCTAATTTAAATGAATCCTTAACAAGTGTTAGGTCCTGGGCACTAAAGGATAAATAGAAGATAGATAATACCGGCACACTTTTACAATCACAAGCTGTAATAAAAGTATTGACATGGGGCTACAGGAGCATAAAAGTAGAGCACCTAACTGTAGGGAGACCAACAGAGGGGAGACAAGTGAGGGGAGACTGTCCAAGCCCGTCCTTACAGGGCTCCATATAGTGGCTCACATGGAATGTGCTGGAGTTCAGTAAGTGGACAAGCAGAGAGAGGACGAAAGAAAAGAGAAGGTGCAAACACACAGAGGCAAGTAACATGAGAAGTGAGAAAGATGACTGGGGCTGGGTCACAGCCTGAAGAACTGTGTATGCCATTTTGAGGAGTTTGGTCTTTATCCAGTGGGGAACAACTGAAACACTTTAAGAGGAGTGAATCAAGCACATAGTATTTACTACCTTCAATAAACATCTTTCAGAAAAAAGCACAGGACAACCCAGGATCCTGGGTGGGTTCTAGCCTACAAAAAACATCAGGAGGATCTTGGGCAGGTGTCCTGGCTTCAGTGTCCTCATCTGGAAGAATGGAATGAAGGGCTATATTGCCCGCCCCATAAGACGATGCGTAAGAAAGTCTGTGCAAGGTCAAAATTATATGGAAGTAAGTCTGTGTCCAAAAAGTAGGCAGGGTCCTTGGTGGCTTTCTCTCACTAAAAACAAGACTCTGGTAGACCCACTCTCTCCATTCCAAATCGCTCACTCAGAGCATGTAAGCTTACTTTCAGAGATGAATATCAATCTATTATACTAGAGCATTTCCTACGAGAAAAAAGGCTGAGGACCTTTTCCCACTCACCCTCACCTTTGTTAAATGCCCCAAAAGCTTAGTATACATTTTTCATTTTAAAGGCACTGACTCCTCTTCTTCCCTAGAATAATGCTAAACATGTTTTAATGCTGACACCATGCTGCGGACAAAAAATCAATCTGACAGAGAAAAGGGAAAACTCAAAAAACAACTCAGTCATTCAGGAGCCACATTATTTTATGAAGCAAGTGGTAATTTCAACACTGGAAGGGGATGACAGAAAAAACACCAAGATTCCTAACAGTGCTCAACTCCCTACTAAAATTGTCACCATTCATCAGACTTCCTTCAGCATTGCAGACAGGGAGAGGTCAGAGTAACACATTAAGATGTATGCTGGTGCTGAAAAGCCAATGTCTCAGAAAAAGTAATCTAATCATCAAATGTATGATTGTCACCAAAGATATTGCATTGATGCCCCTACCTCAAATGCCACTAAATAAATTAGAACAAACCTTATTCATCCAAAACCTAGATCATACAACAAACTCACCTATTTGAAATACCGAAAATCTCAAGTCAAAAAGGCTTCTGAGCAGTAGTAACAGCTGAGTCTCCACAATGTTTATTTAATAGGCTCACCTTCCACCTCAACTGTAGGCTTTTAACTCTAATGACAACAGCCAACATTTAGTAAGCTTCTATTCTGTATCAGATAAGTACTCTTCATTAGAATCTCATTAATCCTAGCAACTACTCTAGGACCGGCATACCTTGTTTCATTGCACTTGGCTTTGTACTTCCCAGATAGTGTGCTTTTTACAAAAGAAGGTCTGTGGCAACCGCAAGTCTATCAGTGCCATTTTTCCAACAGCATGGGCTCATTTCGTGTGTCTGTGTCACGTTTTGGTAATTCTTGTAATATTTCAAACTTTTCCATTATTATTATATCTGTTAGGGTGATGTGTGATCAGTGACTTTTATTTTAAGAGACAGGGTCTCGCTGTTGCTCAGATTAGAGTGTAGTGGTATGATCCCAGCTCACTGCAACCTCGAACTCTTGGCCTTAAGCCATCCTCCCACCTCATCCGGAGTAGCTAGGACCACAGGCACATGCCACCATGCCTGGCTAATTTTTTTTAAATTTTATTTTTTATAGAGACAGAGTCTTGCTCTGTTGCCCAGCCTGGTCTCAAACTCGACCTCAAGTGATCCTGCCACCTTGGCCTCCCAAAGTGCAGGGATTACAGGTGTGAGCCACCACGCCAGGCCTTGACCAGTGATCTTTGATGTTACTACTGTAAGCGTTCTATGGCACCACAAACCATGTCCACATAAGATGGCAAACTTAATTGTCAAATGTTATGCGTGTTGTGACAGATCCACTGGCTGCTCCAGTCAATACGACAATTTTGAAATTAGGCCAGTTAATAACCCTACAATGGCCTCTAAGTGTTCAAGTGAAAGGAAGAATTACATGTCTCTCACTTTAAATCAAAAGCTAGAAATGATTAAGCTTAGTGAGGAAGACATGTTGAAAGCTGAGACAGAAAAAGCGAGGCCTCTTGTGCAAAACAGCCAAGTTGTGACTACAAAGCAAAAGTTCTGGAAGGAAATTAAAAGTGCTACACCAGTGAACACAAGAATGATAAGAAAACAAAATAGCTGTATTGCTGATATGGAGAAAGTCTGAGTGGTCTAGATAGAAGATCAAATCAGCCACAACATTCCCTTAAGCCAAAGCCTAATCCAGAGCAAGGCCCTAACTCTATTTAATTCTATGAAGGCTAGAAAGGTGAGGCTGCAGAAGAAAAGTTGGAAGCTAGCAGAGGTTGTTGGTTCATGAGGTTTAAGAAAAGAAGTCATCTCTACAACATAAAAGTGCAAGGGGCAGCAATAAGTGCTGATACAGGAGCTGCAGCCAATCTAGCTAAGATAACTGATGAAGGGGGCTACACTAAACAACAGACTTTCAATGGAGATGCAACAGCTTTCCAATGGAAAGAAAATGCCATCTAGGACTTTCATAGTTAGAAAGGAGAAGTCAATGCCTGACTTCAAAGTTTCAAAGGACAGACTAGCTCTCTCGTCAGGGACTAATGCAGGTGGTGACCAAGTTGAAGCCAATGCTCATTTACCATTCCAAAAAATACTAAAAATACTCTGCCTGTGCTCTATAAATGGAATGACAAAGCCTGGATGACAGCCCACCTGTTTACAGCATGGTTTACTGAATATTTTAAGCCCACTGTTGAGACCTACTGCTCAGAAAAAAAGATTCTTTTCAAAGTATTACTTCTTACTGACGATGCACCTGACACCCAAGAGCTCTGATGAAGATGTACAAGGAAGTGAATGTAGTTTTCATGCCTGCTATTACAGTATCCATTCTGCAGCCATGGATCAAGGAGTAATTTTGACTTTCAAAACTCTTATTATTTAAGAAATACATTCTGTAAGGCTACAGTTGCCATAGACAGCTATTCCTCTGATGGATCTGGGCAAAGTAAATTGAAAACCTTTTGAAACAGATTCACTATTCTAGATACCACTAAGAAAATTCATGATTCACAGAAGGGGGTCAAAATAGCAACATTAACAGGAGTGTGAAGAAGTTGATTCCAGCCTTCATGGATGACTTTGAGGGGTTCAAACTTTAGTGAAGAAAGTAACTGCGGATGTGGTGGAAGTAGCAACAGAACTAGAACTAGAAGCAGAGCCTGAAGATGTGACTGAACTGCTGCAATCTCATGATAAAACTTTCACAAACGAGGACTTGCTTCTGATGGATGAGCTAAGAGTGGTTTCTTTATATGGAATCTATTCCTGGTGAAGATGTTGTGAACGCTGTTGAAATGACAACAGAGAATTTAGAACAGTACATAAACCTAGTTGATAAAGCAGCAGCAGCGTTTGAGAAAACTGACTCCAATTTTTAAAGAAGTTCTACTGTGGGTAAAATGTTATCAAACAACATTGAATGATACAGAGGAATCGCTCAAGAAAGGAAGAGTTAACTGATGCAGCCTACTTCATTGTGTCTTATTTTAAGAAACTGCCATCTGGGAGAAAGGATGGCCCAGTCATTAAGCTAATAGGTGCTGAAGTCTGATGAGCCTGGGTTCAAATCTTAAAGAAAAAAAATAAATTGACACCAGCCACCCCAACTTTCAGCAACCACCACCTTGATCAGTCAACAGCCATCAACACCAAAGCAAGACCCTCCACTAGCAAAAAGATTATGACTCACTGAAGGCTGAGATGATCGTTGGCATTTTTAATAAAGTATTTTTAAATTAAGGAATATACATTTTTTAGACATAAAGCTATTGCACACCTATATATATTTGTACAATATAGTATAAATGTAACTTTTTTTGTTTTCTTTGAGACTGAGTCTTGTTCTGTCACCCTGGCTAGAGTGCAGTGGCCTCATCATAGCTCACTGCAATCTCGAACTCCTGGGCTCAAGCGATCCTCCTGCCTCAGCCTCCTGAGTAGCTGGAACTACAGGCTTGAGCCACCACACCCAGCTAATTTTTCTATTTTTAGTAGAGACGGGGTCTCGCTCTTGCTCCTGAGCTCAAGTGATTCTCTGGCCTCAGTCTCCCAGAGTGTTAGGATTACAGGCGTGAGCCACTGCACCCAGCCTAAATATAACTTTTATATGCACTGGGAAACCAAAAAATTGTGTGACTTGCTTTACTGCAATACTTACGTTACTGAGGTGATCTGCAACTGAACCTACAACATCTCCAAGGTATGCTTGTACTAGTATTATTAGTATTATCTCCACTTTACAGATAAGGAAACTGAGGCTCAAACAGGTTCAGTAACTTGTCTGAGGTGTTATAGGAAACACAAGTTATTAACCAAGGATCAGCCCAACTCTTGTTTAATTCAGAGCCCACATTTTTCACTGCTGGATACCAGTTCTAACGAACATGGTTTCCAGTTTCCTACAGCAAGATAGATATTCATTGTAGCATCCATTGCTTCTAGTAGGAAACTCTTACTACAAAACTCATTAGAACAAATCAGAAAAGTTCCCTGAAGAGAACTGTACTTCACATATAAGGATTTGCCAGGCTGGGCTCCGTGGCTCATGCCTGTAATCCCAGCACTCTGGAAGGCCCAGGCGGGCGGATCGTTTGAACTCCGGAGTTCCAGACCAGCCTGAGCAAGAGCAAGATCCCGTCTCTACTAAAAAAATAGAAATTGGCCGAACAACTAAAAACAGAAAAAATTAGCCGGGCATGGTGGCGCGTGCCTATAGTCCCAGCTACCTGGGAGGCTGAGGCAGGAGGATTGCTTGAGCCCAGGAGTTGGAGGTTGCTGTGAGCTAGACTGACGCCATGGCACTCTAGCCCAGGCAAGAGAGTGAGACTCTGCCTCAAAAAAAAAAAAAAAAAAAAAAGGATTTGCCAATACAGTACAAAAGCACATGGAAGTTAAAGTCAGCTACCACTCCTGAGGATCTGCTGAGAGGCAGCCTGGTCATTTTCACTCACTGGTTCTCAAAAAGTCAATTCTCTGGATTCTTACCAAGTTCACATTCAGAGTGCACATCTTCTCAAAAGTGTGATGATCCTGGTGTACCTTAGGAGAGGCAGAAAAAGGGAAGGGCCCTGCCAGAAAGACCTTGAAAAGAACTGGGGGTGGGGGCAGTCCAATGAAGCTCTGATAGGTCGAAATGTTTACAAATGCTTATTTCAATAGCTTTGAGTCAAAAACTGGAATTGTTGTTCTTAGATTAATTTGACACAGCCAGAGGGGCAAATTCCAAGAGGCAACATCCCTAAAGGTTCCAAAACACAATTTCTTTCCATTGCATTTGGCACCAAAGTGCTAAAAGGACACAACACAGACATTTCATTTCCTCAAAGTTGCCCTACTTTTCTAGAATGAACATTTAATACTCTTTGTTTTTTCCACTATTAATAAATAGAAAATCTGAGGGAGAAAAAAATGTATTCTCGTATTAGGTGGGAATCCATGTGTATCTTAAAACAAAATTTATCTTTTTTAAAGTAGAAAGTTGTATTTTTAATACAGTATAGTACTAATAATTTAAGTTTTTGTCTTTCCCCATGTCTCTTCAATCTTTTCTCTGTACATGTACTAAAAACAGAAACAATTCAAACTTGGAGGCCACAGTCCAAATCTGGCTCTGATACCTACAGGCATGAGCCAGGGGCATGTCATTTAACCTGAATGAACTTTAGTTTTTTTCCTCTGTAAAATGGAAATAATATTACCTAATATGAAGGCTGTAAGCGATATCCATGTAAATACCTGATACGTGTACCCAGTAACAGGACTTGTTATAATTGCTGGACACAGTAACGTCCGCGCTTCTTACTGATTTCCTTTCTTTCATATTCTCCTTTCCTCTCATGCATAAACAAAGAAGAGTTACAATTATTAAAATTCTGTCACATAAGTATAATAAATTTTACTTCTCTCCCAATCCTGTTTCTCACATTAAATTGATTAATTGAGGGAGGTACCTCAATTCTTTTTTCTGTGGATCAGAAACTCCTGAAATTAGCAACGCTCCAGTTGGCTCTAATTACATCAAACTTTGATTATCTAGGAATGTCTGAAGCCATGGAAAAAGAAATGATACTTTCTATTAATAGTATTTCTTTTCTAGCAGCCCACCGTGATTTAGGTCATTATGCATCTTACCTTTTGCAATTGAAAGTACTCTGAACCCACTACAAGACCCAAAGAGTAGACTAACCGCTTTCTTAAGAGAGCAGCACATCCGAGGAAGGGCCTGCTCAGGCATGCTGTACAAAAGAAAAGTTATCTCAACTGCTGATTTTATTTAAAGTAGATCAAGTTGCTGAAAGTCAGTTGAACAAACTGAGAATAAAAACCGATCTATATAAGCACTGGAACATTGGAATTTAAGGTGCCATGATGTATTCAACCATCACTAATACCTAACCCTTCTCTGGTTAACACTTCAAAAAAATTATAAATACACACTATGCAATTCTTATAGATAATCAACTCAAAAAATAAGTACCCTCATCACCACCACCACCAACTGTAAGCACCCCCCCCATCAAAATATATAACACCAGTCCCAAGAAATTAATCTAGAGGACTCCAACAAATCAGAGTGTATGAATAGGAATTATAAAGAAATTCTCCCTTCAAAAAAAAAACATTTAATCGAAGTTTTTCTTTCAATGTGGTTTTCAGAAGTTACCTGTTTTGGTGGTGGAGGGGGTAGGAAGGACAAAACAGAGTATATTCATTGGCAATGTCTATAGTCTCTTCATCCCTGTATTTCACAATTGCTTTTCAAATTCCACAAGAAAAACAAAGAAAGAACTAACAAATATGGAGATACTACAATATTCTTAAGAGAAAACAGCTATACCATGCTTGGCTTGGTGATCCCAGGAGAATGAACATGGCTGAACGGAGGAGAGGGAAGGTGGATATACTAATGAGGGTACAGGAGTGCCCACATCTGGATGTGCTGAGTCCTAAATGTGCATCTCAGAGTGGGTTCCAGGACAAGATGAAATTCCCATATGTGCATCCTACTCCTGATCATGCTGTGTTCTGAATGCGTAAAGCTATTGTCTTCATTGGCAAATTTGCTGGACAAATGATTTAAGACTGCCCAACTTGACCTTTACAACTGAACGAGTAAATTCAATCTCTTCCTTAGTGACATTACTACTACATCTTTACACAAGAGCCACTTGTCGACTAGAGAAATCACAAATGTCCAACCTGAGAATGCCAAAGTCTACTGTCCCTCTTTCCAAAGTGGGTACAGGGCCATGCCTTAGAGGTTGAGAGGTGAATAATGATAAACATTTCGGGAGCCATAAGTGGCAGCTATGATTTAAAGGGCTTTATACTTATTAACTCATTTAATCCTCACAGCAGGCCTTTGTCATAGTTATTATACCCACAATTATCTCCATTTTACAGATGGAAGACACCCAGCTAGCACATGGCAGACGTGGAAGTCAAACTCAGGAATGCTGGCACAATTTGTGCCATACAGTCTCTTCTGTGAAAAGAAGGAATGAAGGTAAAAGGGAAAAAAAAGACAGAATGATCAGTGAAATAACTGCTAGACCCACCTGAAACCAGGTCAAAGCAAGCATCACAGAAAGTGCCCAGAGAAAGCCTCACAGAGTGGCATAGAGAGGCCAAAGGAAGCTAAAGAGAAAAACAACAACAACAACAACAAACACCTACACCCCACGAGTAATGGATCTAAGTGACACTGGCCAGCTGCATGGGGAAGAAACTTGGGGCTTCTCAACACCAGCTGAGTTACCTCTCATGACTTACTCCACTGGGTCCTAAGTCTAAGGCATAAGTCTCTGATTGCCACCCCAACCAACCCTGGAGAGTTCAATGGGAATCTTCTGACTCGCCACGCTCCAGGAAAGGCTCCAAGCATGAATAATGCTGCTATGTACTGTCTGGTCAATTCTGTGTTTCCCTTCAAGCGTATATAGTCTTGAGGTCATCCTAAGAACCCTCCCTTTACACTTCCTCCCACTTTACCCTCAATATCCAATCTGTCACCAAATTCTATCCATATTACATTTAAATAGATCTAGAACCCACCCATGGTCCTCTCTTCTGCCTTCCAGCACCACCCTATTATTATCTCTCACCTGAACCCCTGTGATAGCTTTTCAACTGTTTCCCTGCATCTTTATAAGCCATTCTCCACCCTAAAGCAGGAGCGGTCCTTTCAGAATACAGCATGCTTTGGCTTCGTCGTGGAATGAAGACTATGCCCTGACATGGTCTCCAAGGCCCTGCACAGCCTGGCCTATATGTACCTGTCTAATCTGGTCACCTACCATCCTCTTCATTCTTCTGTGTGTTTGGCCTTACGGGCCTTCTTTCAGCCTCCCATACCTGCCTTGCTTCCCTTCCATCTTGGGTGTTTCATAGGCAAGTCCTCCTGCTTGGAATGTCTTTATTTCTCCGCTTTGCCCTGTGAATTTTGTGTATCCATCGGATACCAGGCCAGGGGTTATTTCCTTAGGGAAGCCTTCTCCGTTACCAGGTTCTTACAGCCCCATGTATCTCTCCCTCTTAACACTTGTCACAATTGCAATTTCATGTTTGTTTATCTAATTATTTAAGTTGATCTCCCCATCTATCTATAAACCCTTTGTGGGCAGGTCTTTGTCTGAGTTTTTGTTCACCATATGTTTCCAGAATCTAACACAGTCCTTGAAAACAGTAAATACTCAAAAGATTTTGTTGAATAATTTAATAATGACTTTAAGTAGTGAGAGGTTTTAAAAACACGTAACACTTTTATATAATTTTAAATTTCCTAATCAGCTGATTCAAAAATAAGCAGGGACCGAGAAATACATGGGAGATTAAGACACAACAGCTAAGTTTGGCCAGTAATGTGGATGGCATCACCAAATGCTCTAATCATATCGTAAAGTACTGGAGAAGAAGAGCACGTAAAGAGCACTAAAGACTGCCACGTATGTGGTATTAACAGAAGGACTATTACTCATGAAGCCCGTCCAGAAAGAACTGCAGCAAGGCCACAGGAGTGCATAGGTCTGGTATATCCCAGGATTTCACAGCCAATTCAACCAGCGTCCGATGACAGCTGTCTCTGAGCTATCTCTGTTCTTTGGGATGGTAGGAGCTTCTTAAACCATCAACTGGTTTCACAGATGGGCCTAGAGTCCCCCCCTTAAGCCTCTGTTCCTTCAACTCTGATACTTCCTGCCAACTGCCTATAGCAAATGGTGACAATCTGACTTCTGCAGCTGTGAAATGTGAGAGAAAATTCCTCACTGACTCCATTATCATGTTTAATGTGCAGGAAAAAAAATTTACAGTAGGGAAGATTTGGTTCTTTAATAATCAGGCAGAACTAGTTTTACTGGTTATGCTGACAGACTCTTCTCGAAAATGAACTCATCTGAAAGTTAAGCAAATTTCCAACAAGCATGTCAGTTAAAAATGGCCTACCTGCTTGGTATAGCATCTCTTGCTACTCCACATGAATTTGGACAAAGCTTGTTATTATGGCACAAAAGAAAGGCAAAAACTGCTGGCATTGGGATCACAGCATGTCCAGATTTTCAAAATTGGGACATCTCAGTGGCCTAAATTCAATTAAAATAGAGGCACAACACACACGAAGAGCTGCTCTGCCAGAGTGGTAGGATCAGGGCTGGACTTTTTTTGTTGTTAATTCCTTGTTTCAATGTTTACTCCAGTGTTATGGCTACTCTTTTTATTTGTTTGTTTTAATTTAGAAAGAAGATAAAGACATGAAAAATAAGTCTTCCAGTTTCTGCAAGTTTTATCCCACAGATCAAAAGGAGCTAGCTACATCTGCTCTGGGTCCCACTGTGAGTATCAACAGTTCCCAGAACCCACAGCTGCCACTACTCCCACATCATCTGAGAACTTCTAAGAACCTTGCCCAAGCTGAGCCAGAAGCACTTCCATCCTGGCAATGTCTAGGCCAGACAAGATATGCGAATTTGAGAACTGCCACCCATTCTTAAGCAAGCTTATGGCCCAAAGGAGACACACCTACTGTAACCCACATCATACAGCTGGCTCAGCACTGAAAAAGTTGTCAATCTGATCTCTTCTCAGAACTATGTTCTGGGAAGGAGTGGCCCAAATCACAGGGTTACTATGAGCCTGAGTATGTCAAGTTGTATGTCTGATGACTCGGAGCTGCGAAATGACCCATCTCTAATATACATCAATTCATTTCAACAAACAGCTCCTGAATATCCTAAATACTAAATGCTGGGGATAAAAAGATGAATAGGAATTGACTTTCATCTGCATGAAATTGAGACGAAAAATCATTGGAATACTGGGTAATCAGTGCCATAAGTACTAGAAGCCTACAAAAGATTCTATCTCTACACATTATCTCATTTAATCTCACAGCTCTGTTCACTACCATTATTGTTCTCATTTTAGAGATGAGGAAAACGAGACTGAGCCAGGTTAAGAGAAGTGGGCCTCAAGCCTTGATTTACCTGACTAGAGCCGTGTTCTCAACCACAATCCAACCTGCCTCTCCCTGCTGACTCCGTCCTCCTCCTGGACACTGTCTCCTCCCCTTGAGTTCACACGCTCTCTCATTTACTGAATGATCGTTTCTTCTGTACCTGCTCTATTCCAGGCAGAGCAAACACAGGAGTGAACACAACATACAGCTCTTACCCTCCTAGAGTACGTGGGAGCCTGACAACACCATCAGCATCAATAAAGATGGGTGCTGCGTTAGAGGGTGTACAGGATACAACAGGAACACAGCAGAAACACCTGGCTGCATTTGGAAATGGTCAAAGACGACTGCTACTCTCAGAAAGCGTCATTTATACTAAGACCTGAAAATGAGCAGACAGTTCCAGGAAGAATTGCCAACACTCCCCGGCTGCTCTTGCTCCAGTCTCCTTTCTGGGCAGGGTCCTCTTACCCCCGACAAGCTCTGTGTTCCCTGGATGAGCTCTTCCACTAAGGAGTTTCCATGGTTTAAGCTGATGACACCCAAATGGCTCTTCACTCCAGATTTGTCTTCAGAGCTCTAGACCTGGATACCTCAATGGACGCCTGGCCACCTGCACTGGAATGTCCCTCGGATCCTTCAAATTCATTATTTCGAAATTAGCTCATCACCACCCCCTCCCTCCCAAACCTGTTCCTCTGGGCTCTGGGTCAGGACTAACCACCCAGAAAGCTGGGAGTCATTCTTAACTACTCCCTGCCTTTCATGCCCTGTGCTCTGCTTTCTTAGCAGCTCCAAACCCATCCACATCTATCCATCTCTGCTGCCACTCTCTGACTTCAGGCCACCATCATCTCCCACCTCGTGTGCTCCTGACTGCCAGCCTCACTGCCTTCCTCTGGCCCCCAGTGCACCCACGGGGCGCCCCCAATCCACTGTCACCAGTCCTGTCCATCTAACTCACAGTTAGGTTCAGGTCCTCTGTGAGGCTTTCTGTGCTCCAACCTCCCTCTGTCAGAACAGCGAGGCGCCCCTTTTCTGGGTGCCCAAGTCACGCTCTGCACACGCCTTCATTACCCACTTTCCGTGCTGTGCTGCAAGTCTCTTCCTTGTCTGTCTCAGCAACCAGTAATGCAAACTGAGGGCTCAGGCTGGGCCTTTATAGATTTTTAGCTTCAACTCTTAGCACATAATTCCCGACAGATAGTAAATTGTCAATAAGTCTACTGAAAGAATGGATACATGAAAACATACAAACGGACAAATAATTTTTGATCCTGGTCATATTCTTCAATCCCAGGCATAGTTCTTGAGAGAGTAAAGAAATTGCTCTATTAAAAATTCCTAAGTATATGATTAGTGCTAGGTATTACTGAACTATTGTCACATGCCTCCCTTAGGTGGCTTCTGAAATACATTCCAGTCTCATCAATAGAGTAAGGGCATATTCAAGGTCAGACTTTAAATCTGGAGCCTTCTTACTGAGCATACAGACTAGAGACTAAATGCATTCATCTACTATCTGGTTCTAGGAGGCTAGAAATCAAAATCAGATTTGTTTCCTGAAGCTGATTCCCAGGGGCTGCTGGTTGCCCACACCTGGCCTGAGGGCGTGGCTCCCTCAGAGCTCCCAGATGAGCAGGCTCATTCTCCCCAAACCTCCCAACTCCAAAAGCACGACAAGGTGGCAGCTCTGCTGCTGACCACAGCTATATTCCACTAATTACATGCCACCTTTGGCAGTTGCAGGCAACAATTACACTGACAATAAACCAAGAGAACAGCATCTGAAGCCAGGGAGGCAGACATGCAGTAAGAGCCTAACTGACAATCTCTGTCTGGTCTCCAGGTAACAGACCACATACACAGAGCCAACCTGGTACCTGGACTTTAAGTACTCTGCTGTTCACTCATTATGCAAATCAGTTCTCAGCCTTAAGAAGTACAGGTCAAGTTTCCCTAACCTGAAAATCCAAATCCAAAATGCTTCAAAATCTAAAACTTTTTGAGTGCTGATGTGATGCTCAAAGGAAATGCTCATTAGAGCATTTGGGATTTCAGATTTGGGGATTAGGGATACTCAATCTGCATTCATTTCACAGAGCTAGCTGGAAACAGAGCACTTCAGACTGAGCATCTACTACTCACAAAGATGTATGTCTAACTTAAACACATAAAAATATAACTTGTTGGAGGTTCTACTACATCCACTTTCACATGTCTTATGTCATTTATCTTGACCACAATCTGTAAGGTAAAGCCAATGAAGCTCTGAGCGTGCTCAGGTTCACATAGCTAAATAGATGGTGAAGCCAGACTCATTATCAGGAGTTCTGACACCAAGCTCAGTACTTTTGATCCTTAAACTTTACGTAAAACCTTTATTAAGATATCATTCACATGCCATACAATTCACCCACTTAAAGCATTTTAATATAATGTTTAATAATATCAAGTGTTGAAAGCCTGTTCAGTATTTTCAGAGCTGTATAACCATCACCAAAATCAATTTTAGAACATTTTCATCATCCCCAAAAGGAAGATTTTAAGGCAAAGTGCCTCATGCCAAAGCTGACCCATTATTCCCCCCTCATCTCCCCATCCATGCCTAACACTGCCTCCAACCCCAGGCAACCACCAATCTCAAACTTTTTTCCTATTACGAAGTAATACCATCGAGAGTCCTGTCAACTGCAACAAGTCCCTGGGGCAGGGAAACAGGAAATGACCTTTGACAGTGAGCTACTCTGACAGCCACACAATACTTACTCACTGGCCATTCTAAATCCTTTCGCATTTACATCTAACTGCTTTTTTCCTGACCTCGGGCTTTTTTTTTTAAAGGAAGAGAGTAACTGCTCATTAAGATGCAACTTAAATTCCTTACTCTGTTTTGACAGCTCATCATTTGTTGAAGGGCAGTGAAAGCATTACTCATTCATGATTCTTAGCAAGGATCACTGTCACCAGGCATTCGCTAGGCCTTTAAACAATTCAAACACTGTACCGAATGCTAATAAGAAAAACTCATGTTAGAGAAGAAATGTTAAGACCCAAACACCAGTGTAAGCCTCAGACCCCACAGATCTGAATTCACCAAAAAGTGAACTGGTTTGGCTCTTATTCTCTGTGAGCCACACCCAACAAAGAGAGGGTCTGCTCTTTGATGTAGTAAGGAGCTGTTTCAGGAAGCAAAAGGGCAGCCAGAGACACACCATCGGGGAAGAACTGGGCTTCAGGCATCCATGACAGGTCACCGGTTTCATAAACTAAGTGCCACAATAACAGCTAAAAGGAATCTGTAAGGCAAAGCACCTCATGGCAAAGCTTATTATTGGAGCATAAAGTCTAAGAGTAGAGGCTGGGTATGGGACCTTATGCCTGTAATCCCAGAACTTTGGGAGGCCAAGGCAGGAGGATTTCTTGAGGCCAGGAGTTCAAGAGCAGCCTGCCCAACATAGCAAGACCCTGTCTCTACAAAAAATTTTAAAAATTAGCTGGACATGGTGGTTCATGCCTACAGTCCCCGTTATTTGGGAGGCTGAGGCAGGAGGATAGCTTGAGCCCAGGAGTTCACGGCTGCACTGAGCTATGATCGGGCCACTACACTCTAGCCTGGGTGACTCAGCAAGACTGTCAAAAAAAAAAAGAAAAGAAAAGAAAAAAAAAAGACTGAGAGTAGAGTCAGTGATCACACTAAAGGCCTATCATAATTCTCAACCTAAACTCCAAATCATACTCACCAGGAGAAACAAAAAAGAGCCTCTGAATGACATTCCCGCCAGCCACCTTCTAAGGTCCTCTCCTGCAATGGGTCCCATGTGTCACTGAGCCCAGGGCCACAGTCTATTCAGCACTCTTTGATGCCACCCTGAGCTCCACAAGGCCACACTGAGTGGCTGGCATTACAGCCCTGACCTCAAGGAGCTTACAGTTCTATTGAAGAAATAAGCCCCACAGACATGTAGCAATTACATACAAGGAGTAGAGAACAAATACTCAACTGCATCACCAAGAACCCAGAGCTACAAACAACCTGTACCACGGACAAAAAGAAAGGGTGAATGCCAGTTATGAGGACAACTTAAGAATGCAAACAGGTTGAAACGGCAAGAGCCCTAGATATTGCTGAGTGTTTTCAAACTCTGCTCTTCACAACCCTTTTTTTCTCTATTTTTGGGTTTCCTATATGATTTCATTTGAAAGGGCAGTTCTCAACAGGAGATGAGGGGAGATCACAGTTAGCTGAATGTGTGAAAGAACGCAGATTCCTACTGCAGATGCCCCTCCCCCAGGGCGTATCCAAATCTCTAAAGGGTTCCTTGAACAAAACATGCCTAAAAACACCTAATCCAACTCTTTTTAAGTTGGGAAATGAGACCAAATGAGGTGAAGAGGCTCCCTCAAGGTCACACAGAAAAGAAACAGCCAGAGCCCAGGCCTCCCAAATCCAAGATAATGCTCTTTCAACAAAACCAGAATCAGGTAGGATCTTGAGTGAGCCTTGAAAGCTCGACAGGATTTGGATCATGGAAGGGGCAGGGGAGTAGAGGGCTCTTAAATGGGAGAATGACACTCAGCAGCAGGTGGCTGGCCGTGGTGTGGACGTATCTCTGGGGTGGGGGTATCTCGGAGAGCAGTGGGAGGTGGAGTGGCCAGTTAAGGTCTTGCAGTAGGTGGTCTCAGCACAAGGGGAAGCTAGACAGTGGGTGGCCATGGAAATGAAGACAGACCACCACAGAGGCCCCCACAAAGGGTACCCTGGGAACTGCAACTGGTTTGGAACATGGGTGACTAGGGAAAGACGGTGGGGCTGGCGGAAGCTGGGAAGGCTGACTTAAAAAGAGAAGGAAGCTGAGCTGAACTGAAGTCTCAGTTCTGGACTTACCATACTGCCCAAATCCCAATCCTTCTAGAAGCCCTTGAGATACAAGGGAAGACACTGTTATGGGAGGACAGAAAGGAAATCCATGAAATCACTCACTGAAAAAAGAAAACTGTGCAGGAAGAGAGGCCTTCTGGGTAGGTATGGCATAGTCCTAGAGAAGGACAGAACCCCTGGCTCCAGACACATACCTCAAAGAATACCAAGGAAGAACATGTTGGAAGGGAATGAGGTCAAATTAACTCTTGTCACCATCAGGACCTGTACTGGTAGCCCAAAGAACAAACACATGAACACACACACATACACACACACACACAGAGCTGCAGCTTCTGGGCTGGTGAAGAATAAAAGGAACTACAATTAACCTTTAATAAACACTTACTACATGCCAGGTACTGTGTTAAGAACTTTCCATGGATTGCCTCACTTAAGACTAACAGCAACCTTATAGGCTAGATACTCTTATTATTATTCCCATTTCACAGATCAGAAAACTGAGGCTCAGAGAAGTTAAATACCAAGCCCGAATTCACAGTTAGCAAGTAGCAGAGCTCTAATTCCAAAGCCATGCTCTTAACTACCACATTATATTGAAAGTAAAGATGGCTGTGCTGGGATGCATACAAGTGCCAGTAGAAAGGTGTCAGGTGGCAGTTATGAGACTATCATTGTCTTATAATTTAAGCTAACGGATGTGACTAACAGCAGCTGCAGAGACGCATGGCATTGCAATCTGTGCCTCCCCCTCCACCAACTCCTCTAGAACCGCTCTATAAACACTGGGTTAGTTGAACAGTTGGGAGAGCCCTGGAGTAGAAAGACAAGAGGAGCCAGGGGACAAATTAGAAGGAGCTCATGGGCTTACTAAGGCCAGACTGACCCAATTGAAAAGCAGTATGTCACAGGAAGAAAGACACATTAAAGAATCTTGGAAAAACGCCTGCATGTCCTAGCAGTAACCCTTGGATTCTATTCCTCAGGACTTCTCTGTCACACACGTGTGCATACATCTTATATAAGGCATGGGGACAGATGCTCCAACCACCCAGTGCCAACGCACCTGTGAACCTTTCAAGTTGTCCCTCTTGCCTGCCTGGTACATTATCCCTCCCCTCCCACACCAAATCCCACTCTGAGGCCGACCTTTCCAAGGCTGTGTACAGCCTTTGCATGAGACCAGATGCTGCCGTGGGTTCTGTAGCCAGCCCTCCTCTGTGCCTGCAAGCATTCTGGTGACCTGCCATCTCCCCAACAGAATGTGAAGCTCCTGAGTACAGACTGTTTCTTTAGATTCCTAATTCTGACAGTGTTTAGCAAATGGTAGGTACACAAAAATGTTGCTCAAATAATCTTCCAGTTCAGGTTATTATTATTAGTAAGAACACCTGGCAGTTGCTGAGTATCGGCCCTGTGTCAGGTCCTGAGTTGGATATACATGGTTTACTTCTTCTCATCCTCAAGCCTGCAGGGAAGGTGCCTATTCACATGTTACAGGTGAGAGGAAGCAATCTCAGAAAGGTGAAGTCATATGTCTAAGGTCATTATCAAATAGCTGAGCCAGGATCAGAACCTTCCAGAATCAAAGTCTCTTCCACAATATTGTGACACCTTATTTCCATCCCCAAACTCCTAGTGATTAGTTTATTCCTCAGCTGTCCTTCTGTTACAGCACCAGCCACAGTGACAGCCACACCCACACTATGCCAAGGACCTGTCCTGAATACCCCAAAGGGCCCGTACCCCTTCTCTGTCTGCCACCCAGACCATATCTGCCATACTACTACTACTACTACTACTCAGGTACTACTTATAGGTACATAAGGGGTCCTCCTGTCACCCTTTTAGCACAGATCATTTTTACTCAGCAGGTAGCAGATAGCAATCATTAAAACAAAAAGGGAAAAAACAGCTACTTTTCCAGAGAGTAAAGCAACATAAACGGATTAGCTGGGCAAATGAACATGAAGCTAAACTAGGCAAGCAGGGGTGGGGTGGCGGGGGGATAGTGCAGACAGATGACAGGTAGGTAGGTAAGCATGCGGTGAGAAAAAGAGGGGCCAACAGACCATATTTGGAGTCAACAGAGAAGACACCAAGCATAAACATGGAACCCAGCCCAGAAGTCCTTGGGAGATAAAACATAGGTATTTGCTGATGCCAAACAATTCATCCCTGGGACCACAGCCCTAGACTCTCTTCTTTAACTAACAAGATGTCCGACACCACAGACTGACTGGCCCACTGCGGAAAGTGCTATTCCTAGTGGTCTGCACAGACAGGAGGCACATATTCATGGGGAGACCAAGAGTGAAAGGGAATCATTATTTCTCCCAAGTACAGGGACACATTGGGAAGTCCATCTCAAGGAATTCGATTTTACATCTGGAAAAAATGATACAAACACAGGAGGATTTTTGATTTGAAAAACTGGGCTCATTCACTGCAAGGTATTCTCAGGTTATTTTGAAACTCTCTTAACAAAAACAAAAACATTGTTTGAAACTAGGGTTGACAGTCTGTCAGAAGAGAAAGGTAGTCTTCAACATATTCTGTCATCGTGGCCAGGGCTTCCCTTGCTCCCACCCATACATGCCTCTCTTATGGCTGCAACACCTCCCTTCCTGAAAAGCAAACAACTGAAGGCTTAGCATGCCACTTCTGAAAGGCTGCCCACCAGCCAGGTCTACAGGAAATGATGAAGGACAGGGCACAAGAGAGAAAAGCAATGACTATTATTTTAAGAAAAACATTTAAATATGAAATCAAAATAGCATGACCTTACGACTGCCTTTGAAATAGACAAACAGAGTTATTACTGTCAGAGACAATTTGATTTTACTTACACTAGTTACAGTTTTACTTGATTTGATTCACTCATATCTTAAGTGAATCATTGAACAGATGTGATAAATGGACAAAATTTAACCACTGACACTCATTAGAAATGAGGGAAGAGGGAAAAGGAAAAATAAGTCCACACGATGAAACTAGCAGAATGTCAAAGGCCTAATGCTAATAATGATAACAGGCAACAACTAAGCATTCTCATTAGTTTGGAATTTTAAATATAATCAAATCATTATCGAATGTATAAAGGAACTAAGAAAAGAGGAAAAGAAACTTTTAGAGATCGCAAAAGATATTCTAAGAAAGAGTTACCACACAATGAACTTTCTTGGCATGATAGCCTGGCAACAATCACAAAACAAAATACTGCATGTTTTTTAATACCTTAGCTGGAAAGATTTCTGTACTCTAAGGTTAATAATTGAGCGCTTTCTGAAACCATCCAAGTGGCTCTGACCAACAACTTCTGAATAACATAATAACCCACATACATTAAAGGCTAACGACGTGCCAAGTATGCTAAGGGTTTACATGCATAATTACGTTTAACATTCACAAATGTTCATATACGCCTATTGTATAAAATGAGTATTATTATTTCAATTTTTCAGGTAGAAACAGAGGCTTAAACTGATCTTACTCACAGCTAGTATGAAGAGCTATTGACAAGTTTTTGCTTTCCTTAGAGTTGTGATATACGAGGTATGCACAGGCGAACAGAAGAAGGGAGAGAGGCCCCAGTGATCTTTCCATCTGACAGCTTTGCCTCCCCCCAGAGTCCCTCTCCATTTTTACCTGCCCTCTTCTTCTAAAACAAGAGGATTAGAGGTTAAAAGAATAATTCCAGTTCCATGCTACCTCCCAACCTTTCTCAAGAGGTTTATTTTAAATGATTCATTCTAAAGACTTAGAAGACATTTTCATGTGGTGCCCATCCACCATAAAACTCACTTCATTGAGAGTAAACTTAGGGTACTGGGCTGAGCCAATTTTGATTTATCAATGTTCCTGAACTTGTGTTTGATAAAAACTCCATCTACCCAGGACATCTACCTCTATTTGTTAAACCTCATGTAGATTCTCACAGGTAGCTACTGTGGGCATAATCCTAACAAAGCCAAAGTCTCCGCTTGAGCCCTTTTCTGAACCCACATGTTCTCTTGTCAAAGGCTGCAAACCCACTGCCCTCCTTGTCCTCTCAAAAAAAAAACCACATCAGAAGTCACAAGCATAACTTGGTAAGAAACTGAGAGTGGTTCTCTGCTGGAAAAAAAGAAAATCAAGGTATATACTCTACCCATATGGATCAGCAGTACCATCTTCAAACATGATAACCACACGCAGGTTATACATTTTTATACATATTACGATCACAACCATATGAGACACACACCCATGGACAAGGCCTAGACATACTTAAAAATGGGATCATTGCTTTGGTTAGGGTATCACAGTAAGGTAATTTTACTTTTCTAACTTCTAAACTCTGCAACTTTATTACATGGTCTTTATCATAATAAGGTATGCATTTTTATAGTGATAAGATTTTTTTGGCCCCTGAAAATCAAATTCTCGCTACAGCTCATCATCACATAGGATGGTTTAAGTGCAATTATTACAAGAATATTCAGCATCCTGTTGAGGATGCTCAGAAAAAGATTTAGAACTTAAAACTTCTAAGTCCCACAGTCTAAGATTCTGACAGTAGCCTTGACTTTAACACTGGAGATGGAAGTAGGGTGCAGAGAGAGTCTGGCGCTAAGGCAGGGGCTGCCCCTGTGACAGCTGTTTGATCAGGCTGCAGGAAGTGCTGCTTGACAGAGCCTCATGATGCCTTCTGATGCTCCATCTGCAGAAGTTGTGTGGTGTTGGATCTGACCCAGGGAGATGCCGCAGGAAGTACATGCAGGAGAGAAAAAGCAGAAGCTTTGGACAGATCATCAGGCTAAAGCCACAGCTAAGAAAGTGATCTTTTTAGGAAGAACTTTTAATGTCTTTTGATGGCCTGTTAAATCACTATCAATGACCTCCATGCTTAAAAGAGAAAATTCTGCTATTAAAAAATTATTTGGGAATGGAGAAAAAGTTATGAATTCTTAAAAAAAAAAAAAAAAAGCAATGAATCTAGCCTTTGCTTTTAAAGGTTATTTTTATTGTCATGACTGAGGCAGGGGGTCTGTTTTAGGATATTGCCAATCTCTTCTTGTTAACATCCATTCACCAAAGTCATCAAAGTTAGTGGTCAAACAAAAAATCACCTCAATAATTTCATCTATTTTGTAGACTGACATATCCCCACTCAGTAACTAGAATAATACCTAGTGCTGAGAAAATATCTGTTGAACTCATTAACTGTATCTTTGGAAAACATCACCCCTAGAGACTAAAAAAGCCAAGAGGTCCCTGTATCTGCTCAGCAGTCATGAGGTTGATAACCTAACAAAAGCTAAGGAAGAAAATGCTAAGAAAGAACACCAATGAGAAAGCACTCTAGTGTGCAAAGGCCAGTCATGATATAAGTACATTTCACTAATAATATTCCTTACATTCATAAATATAAGGATAAGAGAATGGGCCCTGGAGTCCGACTGTCCTAGTTTAAACCCTGGCACCAACCCTTGCTAGCTATTACCTTAAACAAGGTACTCAGCCAGATGCAGTGGATACACCTGTAATCCTAGCACTCTGGGAGGCCGAGGTGGGAGAATTACTTGAGCTCAGGAGTTTGAGGCTAGTCTGAGCAAGAGTGAGACCCTGTCTCTACCAAAAAGAAAGAAAAAAAAAACCCAGCCAGGCATTGCGGTGCACGCCTGTAGTCCCAGCTACCTAGGGCAGCTGAGGCAGAAGAATCGCTTAGAGCCCAAGAGTTGGAGGTTGCAGGGAGCTACAGTGACGCCACTGCACTCTACCCAGAGCAACAGAGTGAGACTCTGTCTCAACAACGACAACAAAAAAAAGGAAACCAAACATCCCTCCTTACAACCTCCCACCCCTTAAAAAAAAAAAAAAAAGAAAAGCAAGGTACTTAACTTCCCTGATTCTCAGTTTCCACATCTAAAATAAATGGCAGGTAATAATAGCATTCACTTCATACGACTGTTGAAAGGATGAAATACAGCTACTTCTTGGAACACAGAAGTAACCTAATAAATATTAATAATTATTCATTTTTTATTTTGCATATACCCACGGTCATTATCTCTGGGAAGAATATATAAGTTTACTTCTCCCCACTAAAAGAAATGGTTTTAAGGAGGACTAGGCAACAGAATGCATTCTTTTCCCTGAGGGATAAATGAAAAAAAAAATGCCTTTTAAAATCATATATATATATATATAAATATATATACATTTTGACCCTTCACAATCTTCATCTCTCTTTTTGCCTTTTCTTCCCATGTCTACATAAAATCTTTCCTGAGCTCCTGTAGGCCTGGCTTAGCCACTGGCACTGCTGGCTCTTAGGAGGCAGTTCTTATCTCTGTTCTGCAATAACACTGTGGCCCAGGGCAGGACATTTAACTTTGTGGGGCCACAGTTTCCACAGCTGTATAATACACAGTGGTGGAGTACATAATCTTTAAATTCTTTTCCAAATATAAAAATCCATAAATAAGTAGTTGATGACTATTATTAGTACATTCACATCAAACACTGACCAAAATTCTTAGAAAGTACGTATTAATCCCATTTGGAATACCACACAAAAATGAGCATAAGTACAGCAGCACTCTGAAAGCTAAATTTTGCCTGGTCACTTATAGAGAACACGTGAGCACCTTAAAGCTTTTATTTAAATTAACTCCCTTACCACAGTGGAATGGGCTCCTATTAATGCAGAACTTTCTCTTAAGACTACCTAATGGTCCTTTATGTACAAGCTTCAGGGTACAGTCACTAAGCATTCTAGTCACTATAAATTACCAAACCAGTGCTTATAATTTCAAGGTAACTGAGCAGAGAACTGATAGTTTGGAAGAATCAGAATTGTCATTCAGCACCAGAGAAGGGGACTAAGTAGAAAGCCATTTAAAACTCAATTACTTTCTTTGACTCTTTGTGTTACCTAAATTCTTCTCACTGTGTTTCTGTAGAGGAAGGGAGGTCTAATTTAAAACGGCATTGTGGGCCGGGCATGGTGGCTCATGTCTATAATCCTAGTAAGCTGGGAGGCGAGGCAGAGGATTGCTTTTGCTCAGGCGAGCAAGACCCCATCTCTACTAAAAATAAAAAATATTAGCCGGCTGTGGTGGCATGTTTCTGTACTCCCAGCTGTTCGGGAGGCTGAGGCAGGAGGATCACTTAATTCCAGGAGTTTGAGGTTGCTGTGAGCTTACAATGATGCCACTGCACTCTAGTCCAGGCAACAAAGTGAGACTCTGTCTCAAAAAATAAATAAAATAAAATGACATTATGGGTTAACAACTGACATGGAAACATCTTTACAATATACATTTTTGGTGAAAAGGGCAGATTACAAAACATGACCAGTAATATTAATCCCATTTTGGAAAAAACCATATATATGTACACATAGACCTGATAGAACATACTTCAAGTTGTAAGTTTATAATTTTTCTTTAAAAGTTTTTTTGCATATCTGTATCCTATTTTTCTACAATGAATGCTTATGCCTTCTGAAATATAATTCAAACAGGCATCTCATTTAACGAGAAAGCTGGATCTGGCACCCAAACTAGAACCAGATCCCTCCCTAGAGTGCAGCTCAGCATCCCTCACAGAGGCACTGACATCCTTCCTACCATGTGCCTAGGGCTGAGATGGGGTTGGGGTGCTAAGATGTTTTTAGGTACCAACCATCAGGTACCACCAAGATGGCCCCAGATCCCTCCCTTCCGTTCACCTCAACCTTCAGAGCCACTGGCTTCCCACTTCCTAGCTTTATCAATTTGTAACCCTCTGAGGAGAGTTTACAAAACATGATCAAAGGTACTAAATTCTGGTTCTGGTTTCTAACTGTCACATTCACTGATTTAGGAGAATCTATGACAGAAGAATCTAGGTTACTCTGGCAGAGATCCAATTTTAAAGGTTGGAGTTGGCCGGGCACGGTGGCTTACGCCTGTAATCCTAGCACTCTGGGAGGCCGAGGTGGGTGGATCGCTCAACGTCAGGAGTTCGAGACCAGCCTGAGCAAGAGCGAGACCCTGTCTCTACCAAAAAATAGAAAGAAATGATCTGGACAACTAAAAAATATATATAGAAAAAATTAGCCGGGCATGGTGGCGCATGCCTGTAGTCCCAGCTACTCGGGAGGCTGAGGCAGAAGGATTGCTTGAGCCCAGGAGTTTGAGGTTGCTGTGAGCTAGGCTGACGCCACGGCACTCACTCTAGCCAGGGTAACAAAGTCAGACTCTGTCTCAAAAAAAAAAAAAAAAAAGTTCGAGTTAACTATTGCCCCTCATTTTAGGCTGCCCAATGCCGGTTCTTTCTGATGACAAGAAAAAAAAATAAGCTCATCATGTTTAAAAGCATCATCTTCAAATACAAGCACTTTTGTTTTTACCACAAAGTACTGACTCCTGATAGATTCTCTGGCATATTAAAGGCCACCATCATCGAACCTTCCAAGATTTGATCAGCCAAGAACAAGCTTATCTATCACCAGGTGCAGGTATCATTACATTATAAGGCGTAAAGGTTCTTCTGACACCTCAGTCAGCTACCAACAGGTGGTAAGGAACTGTGATTTCCCACCTAGTAAAAGCCATACAAAGATAAGTGACAGCAAGACATACATCAAAGGCAGTAAAGATGAAGGCAATATGGGGGAAAGGAGAATAGAAAAAACAGAGGACAATCTTCAGAAGAGTGTTCTAAGGAACTCCTCCCACTGAGTGAACCAAGAGTTTACCAGAGCTACACTTCAATGCTATTCACGTGCATTTCCCATAGCGTGATATCTGGCAAAAGCTATGTACTTAAAAATAAATTGCTTTTTCACTCATTCCTTCCCTTATCTTTTAAAAAACCATCCACAATTTTGATCAGAACCTCATCCTCTGTTACAAAATGTTAAGCCAAACTACAACAAAGAAGCATAGCGTCAGCACAGCATTATTTTAATGCAAGAAAATAAAACTGCCAACTATAAGGATCTGAAAAATGTGACCACTTGGGGCTTATTTAGGGGCTGAACCACTCCCTTCACTAATTATCCCTCAAAGGAAATATATCAGGCACTGTGGGCAAAGAGGGAAAACATGTCTAACTACAACATGTGCGCTTGGTGAAGAATTTGAACATTCTTGAACTCTGGCCATATTTCAGAGACTTTCCACTTGTAGTTTAATCTCAATGAAGAGGAATGGTTAAAGATCAGCTGCACTTCAACTAGGACTCAATCAAAAAAAGACACAAAGAGAAACTGTCCACGTTACTTACAGGAGATACCGCAAGGGAGGCCTGCTAAAAATTTCAGATAACCCTGACCCCATGTATCAAGTGCTAACAGAGGAAGTGGTTTGTATTTTTAAATTAGGACTAAAAGTAAGACCCATTTCAAGAATATTCTCCACTGGAGAAAACACATCTTGAATTTAAAGAAACATATGCAAAGGCTTCAGGCCCCAGGAGGTCTTACAGAAGCAGTCCCTGATCAAGACCTCTCATCCACAGCCCACCTGCTTCTGCCTTACATAGGTGGGAAGACATCTGAGACAATGAATTTGGTAGTACTTTTGCTGAAGAGAGGGGCAGAAAAAACCTTCACAAATCCCAAATGAGAAGGCATCTAATTAGGCATATGGATTAAGAACTACTCGAGAAGCCTTCAGTCAGCACGGCCTACAAGTTCTGACGTCTCTAACCTCCACCCCTATAACTCTCCCTTCGCCCAGTGGGCCTCTGACACTCTGGCTTCCTTACCTCTCCTCCAACCCTCCACACTTCCACTCCATGGCCTTCACGGGGGCTGTTCCCTCCCCCCAGGACTACTCTTCCCTCAGATCCCTTATATCTTCAAGTCTTGGCTCAAAATGCCACCTTAGCGAGGAGGAAAAGGTTGCCTCTTCATTCTCATGACACTTATCGCCGTCTAATACACCATATAATTTACTCATGTATCATACCTGTGGTTTACCCTCCCTCCCCCTCAAATAAGTTCCAGGAGCAAGGGGATCTTTGTTCTCTTCACTGATGTATATCACAAGCGTTTAGAACAGTGCCTGACAACATGGAGTTCCAAGAGTATTTTCTGAATGAATGAATGAACTTCTTGACAGCAAAATTCCAGGAGGACAGCGAGAGGGTGGAAAGGGTAATGGTGAGGGGGTGAAATGAAAGGGAGAAAGAAACGACAGAGAATTCACAAGGAAGAGGCGGAGGCTGGCTGAGGCCAGGGCCGACCCACAGTTTCTCCTCTCAGTGCTGATGGAGGCGGGAGTAGGTGCACCGTATCCCTCCGGCGGCATCAAATGGCACTTAGAGAGCTGAGACAGGCGAGCTCTCAAGACTCACCGAGAAAGTCCAAGGTTAAGACAGACCCGGGAGGGTCCCCTCTGGGGCCCCGACCTCCAGCCCTTCCCCTCCGAACAGTGCCCACAGCCCCAGATCCCCTCCAGTGTACCCAGGGACGTCCCGGGTCCCAGTACCTTTCGGGCTCCGGCCCCTTCACCTGGTCGCCAGCGAGCTGGGCCCTGCGTTCCGGCCACCTGCCTGCCCGCCGCGGGGTCCCCACCCCGGCCCGCAGAAAGGCCCCAGCGCGCCCCTGCAGCCTCGCTCCGCCCGCCTGCACCCAGCACAGGGGCAGAAAGCGCCCCGCGGCCCTTCCCGCGGTGGGGAAGGGGCTCCCAGCGCCCCTCGCCCGGGCCGCTCTAGCCCGACGCCCCGCCCGTGCGGCGCCCCCTCACCTCAGGGCGCACGTACGACACGAAGGAGGGCTTGGGCGCCTTGGTGCCGCCGCCACCGCCAACTACCCCTTTCCCCAGCATACCGCCGCCCCAGGAAGCAGCGACGCGCGGGAGCAGAGGCAGCAGCTCGGGCTCCAGCTCCGGCAGCGGCGGCGGCCACCAGCACTAGCGGCTGGGGCTCCGCCCATCCCCAGGGCCGCGGTAGCCGTGGTGCCGCCCGCATCCGGCTTTGCCGCTGACACCGCGAGCCCCGCCCAGGCCCGCGAGCCCCGCCCAGCCCGCGCGCCTGCCCAGCGAGAGGGGAACCCCCGCAGCCAGAGGCCACGCCCCCTCCCATTATGGCAGGCGGGTCTGACCCGCTGGGATTTGCCGCCTTCCTGCGGCAAAGCCCGCCCCCTTGCGTACTCTGATTGGCCAGAGTGGCTGCCGGTCGAGCCCCGCTCCAAGCCTCTACTTGAATAAACCTGGAAAGATGTTTCCTCTAACCAATCCAGAGAGCGTTCTCTCGGACTTCCTAGCTATTGGATAATGAGGATTAAGCCGTCGTCCAATGATCCTGAGGTCACTAAGTTGTCTTGGGCAGGAGTTCACGACAGTCGTTTTCTTCCCTTTGCTTGTTGTGTTGGAATGAAACGTCCGAAAGTGTGATATGTCTATTCTCCCCCTATGAGTTCCAAATCTATATCAATGACGTTCAGGTTTATTATTTTAAATGTTGACAAAAATGAGACAAACCAAGTGTTAACAGGCACTAAGGAGTAAATTTGAATGTTTGCTCATAAAGGACGTTGTCGACTTCGTTTTTCCCAAGCTGTTTTTTATTTCTTTGTTTTTCTAACAAGTAGAATATCAAAAGCCTTTAAAAGATTTATTTTATCTACTCTCGCAGGTTTCTTATAAAACCCTCATTTTTAGCCAAGATTACAAAGAAAATTCATTTAAATTCCACGTTTGGCGCCAAGCCTTGTGGTAGACACAGATGTGACAGGACCCAGCTCTTATGAAATTCAGCTTCGTGGAAAAAAACTGGTAAATCTTGGCAGTTAAATTTTTAGGTGTCAGGCACTGCACTGAGCACTAGTCTCATCAGTGACTGGTTTTTACCCTCTTATCTCCATGCGCTCCCCCTTCCCAAATCCACTCCAAGTAAATATAAAATCTAAGTGGAAACAGATGTGCTTGCTTTTGCAAACACAGTTTCAAGACAAGTCCTGTAGCCCCATTTCCAATCAGATTGCCATCGTTAAGCCTACCTGGTATAGCAGCGCTGGAGCCACCACTGCGTTTACTTATCCCCATTTTCAGGTGAGAAAACTAAGATGCGAGTAATTTGCCCAGGTATCTCAACTAGTCACTGAGGGGGCTGGGATTCCAATCCAGGTTTGTCTGATTACAAAGCCCAAATTCTTAACATTATAATTATTCAAATTAAATCGGGCGTGGTGGTGCTCGCCTGTAATCCCAGCTATTAATACTTGGGGAGGCTGAGGCAGAGGATGGCTTGATGCGAGGAGTTCCTGGGCAACATAGCGAAACCTCATCTCTATAAAAATTTTTTTAAAAAGAAAACATACTCCTTAAGGAGGTATTGAGAAATGAATTTATTTGTCAAGACTAATAATATCATTTTGTATTTCACAGTTTTTACATTCCAAACTAGAATGGCAGGGCAGGCCAAGCATGGTGGCTCACGCCTGTAATCGTAGCTCTCTGGGAGGCCGAGGCAAGTGGATCGTTTGAGGTCATGAGTTGGAGACCAGCCTGAGCAAGAGCGACACCCCGTCTCTACTAAAAATTGAAAGAAATTAGCTGGAACACTAAAAATATATACCAAAAAAAAAAAAAAAATTAGCCGGGCATGGTGGCGCATGCCTGTAGTCCCAGCTACTCAGGAGGCTGAGGCAGGAGGATCGCTTGAGCCCAGGAGTTTGAGGTTGTTGTGAGCTAGGCTGATGCCATGGCACTCTAGCCCGGACAACAGAGTGAGACTCTGTCTCAAAAATAAATAAACAAAAATAAAATAAAATAATAAAAAATAGAATGGCAGGGCAGACGTGTACAGTCTGAGCAAATGCTTGCTTTCTTGCTTATCAAAGTACTTTGAATTTCCATGATCCTCTACCATAATCACTATGTAAATGTGAGTACCTGTGGCCAAGGCTGACTTCTTGGACATGCACCTAGTGCAGTCACGCAGGACTGTGCACTTTAGAGGGCTTGGGGTTTAATGTTTTGCGGTTTTTGTTAACAAATTTCTTTGAATTTGTCTTTTGTAGGTGAAGGTTGTTGGGATAATGGAGCACGCGCAGGCGTTGTGGAGCCTCTGCCCACGCACAGTCCCACCTCCCACCCCTCCCAACTTCCTCTCAGCTGCCCAGTACCCGCTGGGACCCTGGCCTTCCACAGCCAGCTGCACAACTGCTGCCCACCTCTGCCAGAGACAGCAACCGGGTCTCATTACCCAAGGGTGTGGGTAGGGATAATCTCGTGTGCTCCACAGTGGCCATCCACCTTCCCGGTGGGTGCCTGGGCACTGTCTAGCAGAGGGTTAGGGTCAGGCACAGCCCCCCCTACCTCCAGTGTCTCTGGGTGGGATAAGGCAGCAGCTATCCCTGTCCTAGCCTGGGAGCGCCACAGCGACTGGTGGAGGCCTTTCGCATGCTCCCATCCCGGTACAGAATGTGGCCTGGGCAGAGGCTGCAATCCCTTGGGGTTGCCCGATCACTATGAGAAGGGAGTTGGCTTCCCCGCCCCCTGGCCAGAGCCACATTCGCATTTTGCACTGGCCCTGCAAGTTATGTAGCAGGCCCAAAGTATGCCCTTTATTATTAACATCTCTGTGTCCTTAGACTAGTTACTTCCTCTCTCTGTGGTTCTATTTCCTCATCTTAAAGCGAGAATGATAACAACAATAATAATTACTTCAAGGTGGTTGGGGGATTGTTATGAACATTAAACAAGTTCATTCAGGTGAGGCCTGGGAAACAGCAAGAACTAAATAGGTGACAGTTATCCTCTGTATGATCTCACCAAGCAGAACATAATTTCCAGGTTCCAGGGATTGCAGAAAGAGAAGCAAAGTGACTCCTCCCTGTTAATTAACTCTGGAACTTTGTTAAACAATGAGATTTTGTTTGGTTGGTTTTGTTTTTAACTTCTAGCCCAAACCTTGCACTAGAAATAATGGCTTTCGATTTCTAATTCACCACACCAAATTTCCCTCCCTTCAAACCATCCTGCCGTAAATAATTACTTTATCCTGACTTCAGCATCCATCTGTGGTCAAGTTGGTTTGCAATGTGATGATTCTGAGAACTTGACACTACCACTAGATCCATATACTTTTAGAAAACTATAGCCAATAAATGAGGAAAGTTTTTAAAGACTGAAAGGCCAGCTGCTGTGTGATGGCCCAAAATTCATATGTTGGAATTTAGTTGCTAATGTGATAGTACTAAGAGGTGGGGCCTTTAGGAGGTAATTACATTGTGTGGGTGGAGCCCTCAGGAATGGGATTAGTGCCTTTTTAAAAGAGACCCCAGAGAGCTGCCTGGCCATCCTTCATGTGAAGGCACAGCAAGAAGGCACCATCTTTGAGGTAGATCAGGCCTCACCAGACACTGAATCTGCTGATGCCTTGACCTTGGACTTCTAGCCTCCAGAACTATGGGAAATAAATTTCCATCATTGATAAATTACCCATCCTAAGGCATTTTCTTACAGCAGCAGGAATGGACTGAGACACACTTCCAGAGTCCATTTTGACTCAGTGATGAAAACACACGCTTTCTTTAAAGAGCAGAAAGGGAATGAGGACAGAGAACAAGCTAAAATCTGTTTCCATCTTGGCTTTCCAGTGATCAGCATATTTTTACTTGATCTTTAGGGTGTGGGTCAAATCTCCTTGGGAGAGTCTTTCTCAACTGACTAAAAACTTCCTATTCTACTGAGATCAAATAATTCTCCATCTATTCATAAACACAGATGGTACCCCCTAGACTTTGAAATATTTTACACAAAATAATTTACAATTGCTCTTTTCTCCTAATGGTGTCCTAAGTTTTCTTGGAGAATTATAAGTAGGAACAGATCTTAGCTCACATAGAAGTGCATGCCAGACCAATGGCAGCCCCAGTTCTTCCCAAAGACAACTGAAAGGGACACTCAACAGCGTATTCCCAGGTAGGGGAGAACATGTTACTCTGAAGGACAGCTGAAAAGTAGCCAGTTGCATTCCTCATCCTGGGGGTTACTCGAAGCAGACTATCTGTGTGTCTTACTCATCTCTATCTAATAGGTGTCTAAATCATAGTAGGAATTTAATAAATATTTGTACCTGAGTGAAATAAAGCAGAGATGGCAGTGATTGATTAAGCAAGGCAGCAAGAATTCAAATTCTAGCATCCTAGTTAGAGCCTGTGCTTTTAAATCACTTGGATACAAACTAGGACCTGATTTAAATATGTATATCCAGGTATGTGTATGCGTATTCAAGGACTAAGATGCATGTGTTATTTAGTGACCACTTGCCACATTTCATCTTTAGCAGATAGTCTGGTGTTTGCAGACTTCCCTGTTCTTTCACTGGAAGTAGGAAATTCCTTAGCCTTTTGCTGCAGCAAAGGGTCTTTCCACCCTCCTGTGAAGATGGTGAAGAATAGGCCTGGATTAAGAAGCATCTAGATTGTTCTTAATCTCACGGTGTCTTAATTTGCATGCTGGAGAGACTTTGTGGTGATATATTGATCTTTCAAAATTGATTTTTTTTTTTTTTTTTGCTGTTTCACAAAACAGCTGGGCACAGGGAGGGAGACGTGATGAGCCTACTCTTTGTGATTTGTATTGCGCCTTCTTCAAAACACAAATTAATGGCCTGTTTGGTTTATTCATTAAATAAAGATTTACCAAGTGTCCATTGTGACTCACCTCCTAGTCTCTCGCAATAAGACTAGAACTTCTCAAGAGCAGAAATGGTCTTGGTCTCCTTTATAACACCTAACCAACCACTGGATGCTTCAATATTAGTGACCCTTCAGGTGGCGTGCACTTATAGTACCAGCTACTTGGAGGCTGAGGTGGGAGGATCACTTGAGCCTGGGAACCGGAAGCTGCAGTGAGCTATGATTGTGCCACTGCACTCCAACCTGGGTGACAGAGCAAGACCCTGTCTCTAAAAAAAAAATAAATAAAATAAATTGAATTAATTAAGTGATCCCTCAGTGAGGGTTGGAGAAACAAGGATTCTCATCCATTACTGGTGTGAGGGTAAATTGATAGGGCGAAAGGGAAGGCAATTTTGCAACGTCCAACAAAAATTATCTCAGGAATTTCAATTCTAAAAACGTATTCTACAGATATACATATGTGAAATGACATAAATTGAAGCTTACTGCAGCAGTTTTTGTAACAGCAGATTGGAAAAAGCCTAAATGGTCATCAATGGGGATGAGTCGAACAAACTAGGAAACAGCTATACCATGGGATACTCTGAAGCTATACAAAGGTATGAGAAAGCCCTTTAGGTAGAGGCTGTAAAGTTTCATGGTTGAAGGTAAATATACTGGAGCAGACTGCCAGGGTTGAAGTCCCACCTCCACCAATTACTAGATGTGTGACCTTTAATCAGGCATTTACCTTCTTGGACCTCAATTCTCTTACCTATAAAAATTAGGGTTAAGAGGATTATAATGGCAACTACCTCATAGGATTGTTGTGAGGATTAAATGAACTAATAAACATAAAATGTTGGCTGGGCACAGTGGCTCACACCTGTAATCCTGGCACTTTAGCAGGCCCAGGTAGAGGATCACTTGAGGCAAGGAGTTTGAGACCAGCCTGAGCAACATAGCAAGACCCTGTCTCTATAAAAAATTAGTTGGGTGTGGTGGCATGCATCTGTAGCCCCAGCTTGGGAGGCTGAGGCAGGAGGATCCCTTGAGCTCAGGAATTCTAGGCTACAGGTTACAGTGAGCTATGATAGTGCCACTGCACTCCAGCCTGACAGTGGACCATCATAGACAGACTCTATGATGAGTTAGAACCTGTCTCTAAAAAAATAAAGTGTTCAGAGTGTTCACACATACAGTATGAGAGCCAAGATATGGCCAGTGATTAAAGCAAGGTGCAAAGTAGCATGCATAATAGAGTAGCTACTACTTGTATAAAAAAAGTAGATTGAAGACTGCATATACCTATACCTATCTTTTTATATTTGCATAGAACATCTTTGAATAGATACAAAGGGAACTATGACATTAGTGGCTTTTAGAAAGGGAAACTGGGTGTTTGGAGGAAAGGTTGAAAAAAGTTTTCACTGTACACTTTCTTTTACCTTTGCATTTTGAACCATGAGAATTATAAATTAAAAATTTTTTCCATTCCTTCTCTGGGGAGTGGGGAAGAAAAAAACTTTTTTTCTCTCTCAATGTAGCTTTTTTTTTTTTTTTTACTGAGGTGAAAGTCACATAACATAATATTACTCATTTTATAGTGAACTATTAAAATAATCTGAATTTTAATTTAAAAACAACAGCCTTTAACAAGACCTTGTCATTTTTTGTCTCTGTCTTGGCATAGGCCCCCAAATCATATCATCCAACAAGGTCTGTTTCCAATGCCACCACCTCTTTCGACATCTGCCTTAGAGATTGCTGGAAACAGTATAGACCTTTTCTGAACTCCTAATCATCTAGAATCTGTTTGCTGTCTTCGCCTGTCCACTTATATATGTCTTGGAGTCTTGGAACAACTGGAATAGGTCCCCATCTTTGTCTTCTTCTTAAGAGCTATCGGGAGCACCTCAATGCCAGAGGCCCTGCCTGCAATTCTTGATATTCCCTATTCCTGAAGTACTGTCATCAGTGCTTTGAATCAATTATCAGGTGGACAGAAAAGCTCCCAGGACTTGGCTGAACCATGGAAGCCTCAGGGACAAGGAAACTGTGCCCTCTACAGGACTATTTAAAAAGTTCTCCCACTCAGCTGCACAGGAAAAAGGAAGACAATAAAGGAGGATGTTGGGCCCATTCTTTCCCTGTCCCCCGCCACAGCCCTCTAAGCACACTTGCTGGCCCACAACCACATGAAGCATGGAGTGGAAACAGCTTCAGGCAGCTCGAGGGCCAAGGAAAACTTGGGAGACACAGAAGCAAGCTCTCTAGCACCTGGAAAGGCCATGACTCCATTTCAACTACTCTATACCTTGAGTGTGTGTGTGTGTGTGTGTGTGTGTGTGTGTGTGTGTGTGTGGTGGTGTGTGTAGGGGTGTGTGAGCAGACCTACCACACTCCAAAATTCCCATACGGAGGTGCCAGATTGAGGCCCGTCCTTCTCCCATGTCCCTCAACTGTTAGGGAAACTGTGGGGCAGGCAGTAAGTGCATGGCCACTACCTGCTTCTTGGCCTGATCTTTCTCTGCAGAGCTGGCTCTATGCCCAGCTCAGCGCCCTCATGGTGTGTGGGCGTGTGTGTTGGGAGGGAGAAGAGTTGTGAGGGAGGAAGAAGCAGCAGTCATAAAAACCTGTTATGTTGTTTGACTCCCCATTTAAATCTCTCTTGACTCATTCCAGGATAATGGGAGTCAAGATCTGGCATCTGATTCAGGGATGATTCTCAGGAGGGAGGAATAAAAAAGTTTGTTGATGTCTCAAATTATTATGATTGACGCAATTCAATGCTTTACATGTCATCCAACCATATGAAGACTGCATCACAAAATACAAGTAATGTATTATTCCTTCTGAAGTTTTAGCTGAGATCAAAGCTTTAAGTTTAGATCTTAGAGTTTCCGGTACTGCTGAGCTGATCAGGGAAAAGAGAGGGACCTGGTATCCAGGCTATTCTCTAATTTGAAGGAAGGTGGCACTGAGAGAATCTTCTCTTCCTTCCAAATTTTGCTCGAGGCTGAACATGATTTGAAAATCTGGCAGAACAGTGGGAGGACACCTCTCTTCCACAGAGGAGAGCCACTGGTGTTTGGAGCCTAACAATCTTAGAAGAAAGCTGTTGCTGACTTAAGGGCTAGGAGAACCTTCTCAAATAAAAACAGGCCAGGCATGGCTCCCCACTGGGATATTTGATCTTTGCTCAAAGTGCAGGTAGGCCTGTTTTAAGCCTGGCTAACCATTCCCACTCACTGAAAACCTGAAAGGCTTATTGTTCAGGTGGCTATAAAAAACATAGAGGTTGTGAAAGGCCCACTGTTTAATGTTTGAAATAGTCATCTGTCCCAAGGTTAAAATGTAATCAAAAAAATTTTTAAAAAATCTTTTTCGTCCAAAGGCAAAAAAGAGAACATAAGGAATAGAAATGGCTAAGCTGTAAAGAAACATCTCCATGTTTTTTACCAAATAGCTTTTCTGCTTGAGCACTGTTAATGATCCGCCGTATCCCTGTTTCCCTACCTACCTCCAGAACACGGGAGTCTATTCACCATTCATTCACCTGGTCTCCGAAATGGGTTCTGAGGGCAGCCAAGTAAAGCAGCGAACAAGGCAATCTCAGACTTTGCAAATATCTTACACAGGTTTAAGTAGTCTGAAAGGAAGTTTTATGGCTCAGCTGCACTGGGGGCCCAGAAAAAGAGGGAAAAAGTCAATTCATTTTCTCACCTCGTGTGAGACAATGTCAACTGACGAGAAAATACCAAGAGAAACTCAGTTTCAAACCACATAAGGTCAAAGAAGTAATTCATTCATTTTTTTTTTTTTTCTTTTAAAGGCTGGTCTAGTGAAACAGTGGGAGCGGAGAAGGAACAAAGGAATCTGTAACTGGTTGTGATCAATTAGTTATAAACACCACTTCACTTGGACCAACTTCCATTCGTTTTTGGAAAGAAATCTGCTCTACTTTTTTCCTAATCATAATCATAATCATCTTTCCCTACTCCAAAGGAAAGGCTCTGTCACCCTTGGTCAGAAAAGGAGCACCTCATAAAGTCCTGTGCGGCTGAACTCAGAGAGAAAGCAGGACATGCAAATATTAACATACGAGAGCAAGGACTTTGCTTAGAGGTTACTGTAGGTTATAATACGGGGGGGAGGGGTGGAAGACAAGACTGGAAGGATTTTGCAATGAAACCTTAGGCATGTTGCAATTTATCCATAGGAGAGTTTTTACACTTTTTTTTTTTGAAAAAGAACTACTAAGTTGTAATTACTTAAGAAATATTAAGTAATTTACTATTAAATAGGAAAAATTATTATAGACATTAGAAACCAGAGATTAGCAATTCTAGTCAAATAGAAATTAAAACCCAAAACAGAACAATACATAATCATACTACACAGGGTAACCACTGGGAACATTTTGGGGAAGCATGCTCTATATGTATATACATGTCTATTAAAACAAAAAGGGATAATATTTTATACATGGTTTTATGATCTGATAATTTTCATTAAACATTATAAAGTAGAATTCTTCATGTGTTATTCTCCTACATAGTTATTTCAACTTTTCCTGACCTAACATTCCTGAGGACGATGACACTATCTCATTAATAATGGATTGAATAAGGAGTGATTTTTTTTGTTTTTTTTTCGACACAGGGTCTCACTCTGTTGCCCGGGCTAGAGTGCCATGGCGTCAGCCTAGTTCACAGCAACCTCAAACTCCTGGGCTCAAGGGATCCTCCTGCCTCAGCCTCCCAAGTAGCTGGGACTATAGGCATGCGCCACCATGCCCAGCTAATTTTTTCTATATATTTTTAGTTGTCCAGCTACTTTCTTTCTATTTTTAGCAGAGACGAGTTCTTGCTCAGGCTGGTCTCGAACTCCTGAGCTCCAACGATCCACCCGCCTCGGCCTCCCAGAGTGCTAGATTACAGGTGTGAACCACCGCGCCGGCCTAAGGAGTGATTTTTAAGGATGGGTCACCCCCCTTTAGAATCACTGGTCTATAATATCATCTAGAATGCTGTGCCATATTTCTTTTAACTCCTTATTGGATAATTTCAATTGTTTTTAATCTTACACACTTGCCAATATGCTTCAGTAAATAGATTCGAATTTATAAGTTTGTATACTTATCTGATTAAATTCTTTAGGATAAATTCTTTGAAGTGCAGTTGCTGGGGCAAAGGCTTTCTACATACGAATGCATTTAAAAAAAAATAGATAATTCAAGGCCAGGCATGGTGGCTCACGCCTGTAATCCTAGCACTTTGGGAGGCTGAGGCAGCAGGGTCGCTTGAGCCCAGGAGTCTGAGGTTGTAATGAGCTATGATGACACCACTGTGCTCCAGCCTGGGCAACAGAGCATGACACTGTCTCAAAATAGAAAAGAAAAGAAAAGAAAAGAAAAAGACAATTCAGATGTCAGCTCAGCTGATGTTCCTTGCCTTTGCCATCTTGGTATTACTAGTTTAGACTTTAATATTTTCAATCTTTATAATTTTTGTCAACCTGAATGACAAAAATTCTATTACATTAAAAAATCTATTGTACTTATTTGATTACTAGTAAGGTTAAAAATTTGTTTTCATGGCTCTCAGCCATTTATATTTCTTTTGAGAATATGTCTTTTTCTTTTTTCTTTTTTTTTTGAGACAGAGTCTTGCTCTGTCACCTGGGTGGAGTACAGTGACATCAATCATAGCTCACTGCAACCTCAAACTCTGGGCTCAAGTGATCCTCCTGCCTCGGCCTCCCCAGTAGCAGGGACTACAGGCAATGTGCCACTACGCTCAGCTAATTTTTTCTATTTTTTGTACAGACAGGTTCTGCTCTTGATTAGGCTGGTCTCAAACTCCTGAGCTCAAGTGATTCTCCTGTCTCAGTTTTCCAGAGTGCTAGGATTACAGGTGTGAGCCCCTGCATCAGGCTCATATGTTGATTTTCAAACATGGAACCAACCTTGCCTTCCCAAGTTAAATTCACTTGGTTGTGGTGTATGATTTGCATTTACTGGTGGATTTGCTTTGATAAATTGAGGAATCCTTCTGTTATTCTTATGTAATTTCATGAGGTGTATTAATCCAAGTTTTCTTGAAACTGTTTTTATCTGGTTTTGGTATCAAGGGTAATGTCGGCCTCATAAAATAACGTGGGTTTGGGCCCTGGAATTCATAAATAACTCTTTGGGGTCGCTTATCCTAGCTCCTTTCTCTCCCCAGTCTGCTCAGTGTGTTCTTTTCCTGGGGCTTCTTTTTTCAGTCCTCTGGCCAGAGACCTGGGGCTTTAGTTACCACACTCTGCTGCACACTTCTATGGCTGTACTCATGCCCAAGGACAAGTCCAAGACTGACTGGAGGGAGAAAATATGGCAAATTGTTGGTTTGGTGACACTTCAATTCTAGTCTTATCCAGTATGCCTGGATAAGTCCTCAAAAGTGTAATTATTGCATTTTATTTAGGTTTTATAGCTGCATTGAATGGCAATGAAAGGGTGCTTACTCCATCTTACTGGAACCTACAAATTTGGTTTCAATTAATAATTTAGTTTTAGCTCCCCTTCCCCTTTACCATATATACCAAGCCCTCTCCTTTCACCTCTTTTGATGTACACTAACAGTTCATAAGAGAAAAAATTTAAGAACTCATACAATTAAGAATTTTGCCATCTAGAAAATCTTATTTGCCAGCTGGGTATGGTGGCCTATGCCTATAGTCCTAGCTACTCAGGGTGAGTGGGTGGGTTGGTGGGGCTGAGGTGGGAAGATCACTTGAGCCCAGGAGTTGAAGGCTATAGGGCACTATGATTGTGCCTGTGAATACCCACCGCATTCTAGCCTGGGCAACATAGCAAGACCCCATCTCTAAAAAAACAACAAAAAGAAAATCTTACTTTCCTTTTAGCTCATCTTTGTTCTCTTCAACTCCCCAAATCTTTTCTTCTATGTCTTTCTCTTAGTCTAAAGAGCAGACAGGAAGACAGGCAGGCTTCTCCAATGTAACTATGAAATTTTCAGGAGACAAGTGGTTTTAGCTTCTCCTCTGAAAGAAAGGATTCCTTAAGGCTGTAGCTTTCTTAAATTTCAGGCCTCCTTCCTGATATTTCTCTTGGAAAAAATCAATGAAGGAAGTGCATCAAGTGTTTCTCTTAACGTAAATCCATCCCTTACATTAAGTATAGGGACATTGGTATCTTAAGATATAGGAAAGAAACACCTGACCACAGAATTGAAAAATTTTGGAACTGAGAATAACCAGAGATTGCGCACAAGCTTAATAGACGTGGTTGCACATTAAAATTGGAGGAGTACGTAAGTAAAATGTCCAGGCTCTGAGATATAACAAAACCAAATGACCACAGGCTGGTAGACAAATAGGAAATGGTGGAGGTGGTGATAAACTGTACAGAATGGGCTTTGTCTAATATTTATCTTTTAGAGGGAATGGCCCCTACTCAGTTTTAGCTAATTGTTATCATGTAGAAACACAAGCCCTGTGTTATTAGATCTTCCAATTTTTCAAAAGAAGCCAAATTGGGATTTTCACATCAAATCTTGGTTTAATACTTGCTCAGACTTTCTTATTAACAGTGTTTTGGCCAAATATGACAAAACTATATCATGGATACAATAGATAGGATATCATTTCTGATTTCTGGCTTGGACAAAGGTTAAAATACAAAGCAAAGGAGATGGAATTCCTTCCTTTTTTCTATCCTTACTTAACCATTGACCTTGGAGAGATACAGCTTTGTAGGTTCTTTATAACAGAGAAAAGGCTGATGGGTAGGTCTGTGCAGTAGACCAAAATTAGAATGTTTAAAATCTATCTGTATACCTTATCTTAAGCATTAAAACTTTACAGATACACGGTTGGCTAAAATACACACCTATAGGAGGTACATAGCAGGTTAAAATCTCAGGCTTTGAAGTCAACAGAATTCTCTGCAGTATGTAGCTTTCTGATGATCTGCCCCAATACAAGAGGAGACTTATTTTATCATTCAAATGATCTTTTATTATAGCAACAGAAAGTTACTTAACCTTAAACCCCAATTTATTCATATGTAATGAACAGTTATCACGCAGCAATGTTGTGAGGATGAAATAACACATGCTGTTTAACAGTGATGCAGAGTCACTTGAAGTCCTTTAAGTAGCAGTGACACAATCAGGTGCTTTAGGATGACTAATCCGGGGATTGTAGGCTAAATAGCATAGAGACAGGAGGCAGAAAAAAAAATCCAAACACTTAGGTTTGGATACAGACAGGATTTGTAAGTAATTTTAACAAGGGAGAATCTAAAGCTTGGAAAAAGGATGAGATCACAAATAGCATGTACAAATACAGAAAATGCTGATGACAGAAGCATGGAAAAGTGCTACAGCGAAGCAGAGGAGGAATGTTCAGAAAGTTAAGAGAAAAACAAACCAGGTACTTCAGTGCCATGAAGACAAGAGGAGTTAAGGTGTAGCAAAACCAGCACCATTTTCCCAAAACCTTATTTAGGCCCTTATTTTGGCTGCCATGAAATAAGCATGAACTTTGAGGCAGTTGGCCATTTGAGTTCTATTCAAATGATCTTTACTAGATACATGGATTAATAGTATAATAGTATTTTACATTTGGAAAAGATCTCCTCATACCAAATGCCTGGCCTTCTAAACAAAATCTTTAAGAGGTGGTTATAATTTTAAATGCTGGCAGCAACTTCTTTGCAAGCAACCCCCATCCATTTTACAGCTGTAGTTAAAAAATTTTAAAAAGCTATTTCTTCAGTTAGTTTTTTCCTATAGCCATTCGTATTGGAAGTTATTATCCTTTCTCCCACGTCATCTCTGGTTCCAACTACATGACACGGTGTCAAACAAATTCACTATCTTGGTGGCTCTTTTTTATCATTTTACATTTAAAGCTCAGAACTGACCACCACACTCCAGATAGGGTATGACCAATGCCAAGTGTAGGACTGTATTTCTTATTTAGACATTATTCAGATAAAGAACATGAGGAAGCTCTTTCTCTGCTAGCGTTCCAATGCTAGCTCGCTAATATATCATGATTAGCAATATATGTTTTAACTTCCCTCTGGCCTCCCATGGCATGTATTAGCAAAAGGCAGGCCTTTTGTTTTTGTCTACATTATAATGCACAATAGCATTGCAGTGAAATAGTTTGCTAATTTTTTAACAGCTTATAGTAAAACTCCAGGTCCATTACCATACCATGGACTTTTTCTCATCAGGAACCTATCATATTGCACTATCCTGTAATTCTACACTACAGGGCTCACATTTATCCAAGCCCTAGGTATGTTTTCTGTTTTCCCTTTCTAATTCTGAACTCCTTTAATATTCATGTATTATAAATTGACCAGTTCTTATGATCAACTTAATCACCTTTTCATACTTTTATTCAACATATGATTACTTCTTTTTTAGAAAGTATTTCATATTGGGTTAATCTCTAAACTGAATAGTCCTTTCCAAACCGAAGACCCCATTTCTCTAATATCCTGTCATACTTGGGATTATATTAGAATAAGGTGAATACAGTAGCTTTGTATTTAACACAGACTCAGTTTAAGCGATGTTCAGAAATATCATTCAGACTTTGTTAGTAATATAACTGTTTCCTATTTCCAGATTTTACACCTAGGATTATCACACTAAGCAAGATAAAGGAAGACTAGAATTACCTACACTACAGGTAACCAACAAAACTGCTTAGGGAATGGGGATATTATGATTTGCTGAATACTCCAATTTGTATGTTGATAACTATACTACGTGGCTGATGACAAAATACCCTTAATATTAAATGAAAAATATAATCTAGTTTAGGACTTTAGATTACATTATGGTCACTGATATAAAGCGTGTTTATTAAAAAGCATGATCTGGGTGGGGTGTGGTGACTCATACCTATAATCCTAGTACTCTGGGAAGCCGAAGTGGGAGGATTGCTTGAGCTCAGGAGTGCAAGACCAGCCTGAGCAAGAGCGAGAGACCCCTGTCTCTACTAAAAATAGAAAAATTAGCCACGCCCCTGTAGTCCCAGCTACTCGGGAGGCTGAGGCAGAAGGACTGCTGGAGCCCAGGAGTTTGAGGTTGCAGTGAGCTATGATCACACCACTACACTCTAGCCCCGGCAACAGAATGAGATTCAGTCTCAAAAAACAAATAAACAAAAACCATGATCCATGGACCACTTGAATCAGAACCACCTAAAATTAAAGAAAAAAAAAGGTCTAATTTGTAAGGATCCTATAGTGTCTTTTCTTTCTTTTTTTTTAAGAGACAAGGTCTTGGCCAGGTGCGGTGGCTCATGCCTATAATCCTAGCACTCTGGGAGGCTGAGGCGGGTGGATCGTTTGAGCTCAGGAGTTCGAGACCAGCCTGAGCAAGACCGAGACCTCGTCTCTACTAAAAATAGAAAGAAACTAGTCAGACGACTAAAAATTAGCCGGGTATGGTGGTGCATGACTGTGGTCCCAGCTACTCAGGAGGCTGAGGCAGAAGGATCGCTTGAGCCCAGGAGTTTGAGGTTGCTGTGAGCTAGGCTGATGCCACGGCACTCTAACCTGAGCAACAGAGCGAGAGTATGTCTCAAAAAAAAAGAGAGACAAGGTCTTGCTCTGTCACCCAGGCTGGAGTGCAGTGCCTGTTCACAACTCACTGTAATCACGAGCACACAGGGTGTCACTAAGTTGGACAGGCTGATCTTGAACTCCTGGGATCAAGGGGATCCTCCTGCCTCAGTCACCGAAAGTGGTGGGATTATGGATGCAAGCCACTGTACCTGGCATCCTATACTGTTTTTTAAAAAAATTGTTTCTCTATGTTTACTGATATGAAACCTCCAAGACTCCAAGATACATTAAATGAAAAACAGCAAGCCGCAGAACGATGTACATAGCATGTTGTCATTTGTGTAAAGAACAAAGGATGCATACATTCATGCCAATGTGCACAGATCATCTGTGGAAGGATAAACAAACAACTAACACTGCCTCTGGGAAGGGGAATAACATAATTGGGATGCACAGTGAGGTAGAACATCAAATATTTATTTTATGATATATCCCACTTTATACCTTTTGACTTTCCTAGCATGTGTATGAGCCATCTATTCAAATAAACACCCAGTAGGATGCCATTTTAAAATAAAGATTCTAAGGCTTATTCTGGCCTGCTTCTGTAAGAATCTTTGCAATTAGGGCTTAGAAATCTTAATTTTTAAAACGTTCCCCAGATGACTCTCATGAACAGTCAAGTTTGAGACCACTGCTTTATAAACATTATCTTTTATGACCCTATAATATTTGCCCTTTATGGGGAAAAATTTTAAGTGAAATAACTGTCAAATTCTTTACAATGGAGGGTCCATTAAAGGAACTGTTTATAACTTAAATTCATAACATATATTGACAACTTAATATGACCATGCAAAACAAGATTTCCACTTTTGTCAATAAGCAGGACATCTTAATAACTGTTGACTTAAAATCAGATATCCTTTCCTATGTTGTTCATACAATTCTGCATTTTTAATTACAGCTTATTCAAAGAAAGAGAGAAACATAATAATAGTTTAAGAAAATTAAAGAAAAATCAAATTTGGAATGCATTATATAAATTGGGGGAGGGTGAGATCAATTTGTTTTACTTGGGTAATCATTAAATTATAATAACATAAGCATGCATTAGTAACACTGAAAGCCAGTCCAAGACACAGAATAATTGATAGGTAAATCAGTTGCCAAAACTGGTTCAAGAATGCATTAGCAGGGTTGTAACATCAATGTTTCTTGTGACTACAGAGTTTAAAGAACTGTCAAAGCAGAAGATATTAATATTCAATCCAAGTTATTCTTTTATACAAGATGGTTAATGTGGGTCTAGCCACAGCTGTGAAAGCAGCTATGTGAAAAACAAATACAGAAGTAACTTTTAGTAAAAGACTTAAGTACCAGTTGTATTTCTGGATGAAGACATCCAAACACAATTTTTTTTTTTTTAAAAACGGGGTCTCACTGTGTTCCCCAAGCTGGTCTTGAACTCCTGGTCTTAATCGATCCTCCCACCTCAGCCTCCTAAAGTGCTGGGATTCATAGGTGTGAGCCACCATGCCTAGTCCCAAATGCAAAATTTTGAAATATGGGCTAAAAACATTTTCAGAACATAATTCGAAGGTGAAGGAGGCAGCTTGGCAAAGTGCTGACCACAATCTTTGAAACCTGGGTCTCAATTTCAATATCATTTAAATAGTGACATCATAAACAACATGTATGATCTTTAATTTTTTTAGCCACTTTGGACTTCAGGTTCATTTGGAAAATAAGAAGTATAGCATCTTCATTCATTGTCATGATAGTTTTACATGTGAAAACATGTCAAAAGACCTATAACGGTGCCTGCAATCAGTGAATAATAAAGGTTGATTCCTTCTCCTAAGAGAGCTGTGAGAAATAAAATGACAAAATATTCAAAGGAGAGTAAAATGAGATCCAGAAAGAGTAAAAATGTATTAGAAAAAAAAGGAGCCGGGCGCAGTGGCTCACGCCTGTAATCCTAGCACTCTGGGAGGCCGAGGCGGGCGGATTGTTTGAGCTCAGGAGTTCGAGACCAGCCTGAGCAAGAGGGAGACCCCGTCTCTACTAAAAACAGAACGAAACTAGCTGGACAACTAAAAATATACGGAAAAAATTAGCCAGGCATGGTGGCACATGCCTGTAGTCCCAGGTTCTCGGAAGGCTGAGGCGGAAGGATTGCTTGAGCCCAGGAGTTTGAGGTTGTTGTGAGCTAGGCTGACGCCACCGCACTCTAGCCCGGGGCAAAAAGAGTGAGTTATACAGATAGCAGAGGTTGAACAAAAATGCTTGGGACCAGAAGTATTTTGGAATATTTGCATTGTATCAGTTGAGCATCCCTAATCTGAAAAGCTCCAATGAGCATTTCGAGCATTTCCTTTGAGTGTCATGTTGGTGCTCAAAAAGTTCTGGATTTTGAGGCATTTTGGATTTTGAGTTTAGGGATACTTAACTGGTATTTGAGAAAAGCCTGAGTCTCCTGTTCTATTTTGCCAGTGGTCTCCTATAATTTCCTGGCCCTCTAAGATTCTGGAGGAAGACTCTTACACTGGAAAGAAATTTAACCAATATGGTACTGAATTATAAAATTTTCTAAAAATTATGTGCTCATGCCATAAATATTTGTTAGGAATAACAAAATATAGTACCCAATAAATTTGAATATGATTTTACTGAAGCCTTAAAGTCATTTCAAAGCAAAAGTAGTTTATGTCAACTGTAACATATCATACATACATTTAAGTCATTACATGAATTTGTTTTTATTTGTGTATTTCACTGTAGTGCTGTGACAACAAAATGACATCTGCGTACCAGAGCATACATACATCAACAGTAAGATGTAACTTTTCATTACACCACTGCTAGAATATTTAGCTTTGTGTAGGAGACATAAGCATGTAAGATGGCCACACCAAATAATTTTCTGTTTTTTTCTTAGATAATTTTTTTTATCAGTAATACTTTACCAACCTCACTGTTAATAGAACTGTAAATTATCTGGGTGATGGGGTGTATGGGGGAGATCGTTCAACTGTGTTATACTGTAATAGTTGCTACAGTAATCTCACACACACCAATAAGGAGCTGTCACTGTAATTAAGGGCTAGATACGGTTGTTAGTTGCACAATGACAAAGTTCTTTTGAAAATATTGGTTAGCCCACTTATATGTGAAAAATGCCCTTTCCACTTATACAGAAGAAAAAATATTCAGAAAGTTATTTTTGGCCTTGCTATGTCAAAAAGTCAACTGTACAAAGATCTACGTGTTAAACCTAAAATTATAATTTTAAAAGTCTATTAAAAACAAAAATTGTCATGCATTTTTATTATCAGTTATGCAGAGGCTTTAAAACTGTTGCAAGACCATATAGTATATATTAGCTTTTATACTGCTAATGCACAACCAACAGCAAACTTGATTAGATTAACAGAAATCTGTCTTAATTACACCTTTATATATCACACTAGAGAGACAAATGCCACAAGATCCGCAGAAACATTCAGTTCTGAGCACTTAAATGGCAGAATAACTTTTTGTGTTGTAATCCTTCACATATAGAACAAAAGAAAAGATTCTGCAGTCTCACGTTACAAAAAAACGTACTGCTGTAAAATATTAAGAAGGGGTAACACAAAGTAACTTACAACTAGTGTCAAAAGCAAACAAAAGCTCTAAATAAAAATATCAAAATACACAGAGCAACTGAATAACAAATCCTGCATTAAATACAGTAAAGATTTAATAAGACAATGCACTAGTTAATAAAAGACACAAAAATGGAGGGGTGGAGGGAGCAATGGTAACCAGAAAATAAAACAAAAATAATGGGGAAAAAAATCTGAACCACTGTTTTCCCCCTAGTTAGAGCACAATCTTTTTTTTTTTTTGGTGTCTTTCCATTCATATAATACCTAACACTGTACATTAACTTTTTAACGTCACAGAAAAACTTGGTTCTTCCATGAAATTCTTGATAAATTTTTCAAAGTAGACATTATTATGAATGAAAAACAGCCAACAAACGGGCATCTGTTGTTTTTAACACTGAAGATTTACAAAAACTTTTTAAAAGTTATCATAATCTTTTTTGTCTTTTTTCCCCTCAGCTTCAAATCCATCAACTCCATCGCTATCCCTTCTTCGTTTCCTGTTGTTGTGGATATTAAAACGTTGGCTCATTTGGGGTAATGGATCCATGCCTAGAACTTTGTGTATCTGGCGAAATGCAAGGAGTCTCAATGCAAACTGCAACAAAAAGAGTCAGAATTTAGAATTAATTAAAAAAAACCCAAATAGTAATCATCACATTTATAGCTCCCATATAATATAAAAAAATGTTTAATGAAAGAACAATGAATTAGTTTCACAACTTCAAAAATTCACATATTCTGATGTTTTTATTTTCAGGCTTTTCTAGGTGCATGCTATTTTGAAGTTAAAAAATATTTCTTTAAATACCTTTAGCATTACAACAAAAATTGTCCTGAAACAATATACATCAAAAGAAAAAATGTGTCACTGAGTTAGCCCTTTTGTTCATATTTACATATTTTCCCACTTTTTCTTTGGATGCCCAAGTATACAGGCCTCAGCACAGGGTGCAAACCCACCTTCCCAGCTTCACACAAAGAGAACCAGGCTTCTTCAATTTGTGTTTTCATTTAACCATTCATTCATATGCTTGTTCACTTTAACGGATGTCTAAGTAAGCACTTATTATGCTAGAGTATAAATGATAAGCAAAGTTTTTGCTTTCATGAAGCTTGACATTTAATGGAAACAAACATAAGAAAAATAAAAATAAACTAACCACAAATTATAAGACGTGACATCAAGGAAATAAGCAGGATGCTGAAAAATGGGAGCTACTTTTTTTTTTTTTTCTTTTGGAGATCCCAGAGAGAAGAGACGAATACTTGCTTTAACAGAGTGGTTGGTGATGGCCTCTCTAGGCATGACGTAGAGAGCATATAATTTAGGAACTGCAGTTACACTCATGTGGATGTACCAAACTTATTTAACTAATTTTCTATTGGTAAACAGTGGGTTGGTTCCAATATTTTTATTTTTTTTGAGACAGAGTCTCACTCTTTTGCCCGGGCTGGAGTGAGTGCCATGGCGTCAGCCTAGCTCACAGCAACCTCAAACTCCTGGGCTCAAGCGATCCTTCTGCCTCAGCCTCCCGAGTAGCTGGGACTACAGGCATGTGCCACCATGCCCGGCTAATTTTTTCTATGTATTTTTAGTTGGCCGATTAATTTCTTTCTAATTTTAGTAGAGACAGGGTCTCACTCTTGCTTAGGCTGGTCTCGAACTCCTGAGCTCAAATGATCCGCCCGCCTTGGCCTCCCAGAGTGCTAGGATTACAGGCATGAGCCACCGCGCCCGGCCCCAATATTTTTATTATTGTGCTACAATGAATGACTGTCTAAAGATGTTTCTGTGCACTTAAGTGACAGTTCTGTAGAATGAACTTTCATGCAGTGGAACTGCTGAACATGTAAAATTGCTGGATACTGACAAATGGAATTCCAAAAACATTATACTGATTAATCTAACTATCCACCAATAATGTGTATGCAAGTTCGCTTCCCCATTCTGGATACTGTACATAAAAAAAAATTATCAGCTGGGTGTAGTGGCTCACACCTGTAACCCTATTACTCTGGGAGGCCAAGGCAGGAGGATTGCTTGAGGTCAGGAGTTCGAGACCAGCCTGAGAAAGAGCAAGACTACATCTCCACTAAAAAGAAAAATTAGCTTCACACCTGTAGTCTCAGCTACTCAGGAGGCTGAGGCAGGAGGGTCACTTGAGCCCAGAAGTTTGAGGTTGCTGTGAGCTAGGCTGACGCCACGGCACTCTAGCCCAGGCAAGAGAGTGAGACTCCATCTCAAAAAAAAAAAAAAAAAAAAAAAAAAAAATGTACTGATACTGCAAACTGGTTTTCAACGAGTCTAAACTGCTTCCTAACAGTAGACAGTGCCCAAATGACCCCTTGCTTAGAATACACAAAAAAAGTACCGTTCAGTAATGCAATGAAAAAAGGCTAATTTGCAAAATCACAATAATGCTCGATAACTTATGAGAATATGTTGCTGAAATACTGACCATTAAGCAACAAACCAAGCTCAAGCAAATTAGTTTTCTGCCACCATGGAAATATGAATATAATAAAAACACTGTGTATTACTGAAATCCTTATGATTTAAAAAAAGAAAATCCTTGTTACTTCATGAATAAAAAAAGATTTTTACTACACGACCATGAATATATAAGAATATCTTTGGCTGGGCGTGGTGGCTCATGCCTGTAATCCTAGCACTCTGGGAGGCCAAGGCAGGAGGACTGCTTGAGTTCAAGAGTTTGAGAAAACCTGAGCAAGAGCAAGACCCCGTCTCTATTAATTAATAGAAAAAAATTAGCCGGGCATGGTGGCACATACCTGTAGTCCCAGCTACTTGGAAGGCTGAGGCAGGAGGGATCACTTGAGCCCAGGAGTTTGAGGTTGCTGTGAGCTAGGCTGATGCCATGGCACTCTAGCCCATGCAAGAGAGTGAGATTCTATCTCAAAAAAAAGACTACCTTTGGCATCAATGTCAAAAGACTTCACAAAATCTTGAAGCAAGAGGGACTTCTGAAATACGATTTAATTTATTCCTTAATTTATTCAAGGTTTTACAGTCACTTGATTAAATGACAGCTTTCACTATATAGTTATAACCTTCAACCTAATTGTTCAGACTATTTGAGATAAAATTCACATACCATAAGATTCACGCTTTTAAAGTGTACAATTCAGAGGTTTTTAGCATATTTACAAAGTTGTTCAACCATCACCACTGTCTAATTCTAGACCATTTTCATCACCCTAAATGGAAACCCCATAACCAACAGCAGTTACTCACTCTCCAACACCTCTACCCCCAGGCCCTGAGAACTACTATTGCCTATTATGGACATTTCGTATAAATAAGAACACACAATATGTGGCTTTTGGTCTGACAGCTTTCATTTAGCTTAAGGTTTTCAAGGTCCATTCATGCTGGAGCATGAGTCAGTAATTCATTCCTTTTAATGGCTGAATAATACTCTACTGTATGGATGTACCGTATTTGCTTATCCAACCATTCATCAACTGATGGAATTTTGATTGTTTCTATTTTCTGGCTTTTATGCATAATGCTGCTATGAACATTCCTGTACAAGTTTTTGTGTGGACATATTTTTTTCAGTTCTCTTGGATATATATCTAGGAATCAAAAAATTCCTGGAGCATATGATAATCTATGTTTAACCTGAGAAACTGCTAACTTGTTTTTCAAAGTGGCTGCTGTTCAGAATATTTTTAATCCCTGTTTATTTTCTTCAGCTGAGATAAAGACTAGTTATTGGTTACAGTCACTCATGTGTCAATTTATTGTTCCAGTTTTTCCCCAGACAGATTAGACAATTCCAGTTCCTTAGAACTTTGCCTCATATACCTGCTTTGAAAATCCTGAAAGTCTCAAAATTATCTGTGGTCAGGACATTATATAGCATTCTACTTAGTCTACAATTATTAGGGATTTTCTGCCAGTACTGGGTGTTTCTCTATCTCATTTAAGCTGTATAGCTAACTTTCGAAGGTGAGAATGAAGAATATTTATAATATACTAATTTTTTACTGAGAGACTTATAAAAGGTATTTCCCAAAGATAACAGAATACTGTTTTCTTCTGCATTAATAGAAAATATCCAAAGATATCTGAGATATGATAATGAATATTAATACATTTCTACCACAGGGAACATTCTTACTGATCATTGGCTATTCTAATACCGGGAGTTTCTAAATGGAGGAATACTCCAATAAGTAAACCAAGGTATCATTTGAGGCTTGGGTGCTCTACAATCTCTTGTTCTGTTGGGGGTTTGTATGTATTTCTTGAGTTTTTTTTGTTTTATTTTTTTGAGACAGAGTCTCGCTCTGCTGTCCCAGCTACTGTGCAGTGGCATCATCATAGCTCACTGCAACTCAAACTCCTGGGCTCAAGCAATCCCCCTGCCTCAGCCTCCCAAGTAGCTGGGACTACAGGCATGTGCCACCGCGCCCAGCTAATTTTTCTATCTTTTGGTAGAGTTGAGGTTTTGCTATGCTGCTCAGGCTGGTCTTGAACTCTTGGCCTCAAGTGATCCTCCCACCTCAGCCTTCCAAAGTGCTAGGATTACAGGCGTGAGCCACTGAAACCAGCTTGTATGTATTTCTAATGTCTGACAAGAAGAGCAAATTCTACCATATAATCACCAATTATTTAAAAGCAAACTAAATTTAATGACTGACACAAATTATTCCCAAAGACATCTTTGAATTTTAAACATCATTAAGGACTTAAGGTTTACTTTACAATCCATTTCCTTTTTGGAGTGGCATGAGGCGGGGAGATTAACCCTATAAATGTTACCTTTTAAAGGTATGTTGATCCATTGTACACCTATAGAAAGGATTTTAATAAATGACAAAGGCTCTATCTGGCAGAAGCAACTTAAAAAGGATCACTGGAGAAAAGATACATGGAGGTATATAAGAACAAAGGTAAATAGTACGGAAGGAAAAAAGATAAAGACAAAGAAAGAGAAACATTAACATGGGTACTACAGGCCACCAAGAAACAAACCGAAATTGACATTGGTACAGTGTAGGAGCTTATTCATGGAAGCCTTCTATGATTTTCATTTTTTTCTAAAAAAAAGCTTACTCAGATTTCACCAGTTACACATGCACTCACTTACATGTGCATGTATGTCACTCCATGCAATTTTATCACATGTGCAGCCTTATGTTACATAAGCATCACCACAGTCAAGATGAGTACTCAACTTTACCATTGCCACAAGACTCTTTTCAGAGCCACACCATTCTCTCTTCTTATCCTTAACTCCTAGGAACCACTCATCTGTTCTCCATCTCTATAACTGTTATTTCAAGAATGTTACATAAATGAATCATATAGCTATGCAATTTCTTCACTTTTAATAAAAACATTTCTACCTCCTAAAACCAGACCACTTTCTTCAAGGCCACATTAAAAAAAAAAAAAAGCATACTGTTGGTTTTTAAGTGCCTGCTCCTAATGCTAAATTTCTTTTCCCTTAAATTTATAACTAATTTGGCAGAGCCCAGTGGCTCACACCTGTAATTCTAGCACTCTGAGAGGCCAAGGTGGAAGGATTGCTTGAGCTCAGGATTTCCAGATCAGCCTGAGCAACAGCAAGACCCCGTCTCTACTAAAAATAGAAAAGTCGGCCAGGCATGGTAGAACGTGCCTGTAATCTCAGCCACTCAGGGGCTCAGGCAGGAGGATCACTTGAGCCCAGGAGTTTGAGGTTGCAGTGAGCTTTGATGACACCACTGCACTCTAACTGAGGCAACACAGTGAGACTCTGTCTCCAAAAAAAAGAAAAGTGTGTGTGTGTGTGTGTGTATATACATACTCAAAAAAAAAAAAAAAAAGTCTAATTCCTTCTTAAGTACTAAATGAAGAAAGAAAAGACACTTGGAGCAACTATCTTTTTCTTCAGAAAGTTAAACCACAGAAATAAAAATAAAACTCAGGCCGGGCGCGGTGGCTCATGCCTGTAATCCTAGCACTCTGGGAGGCCGAGGCGGGCGGATCGTTCTGAGCTCAGGAGTTCGAGACCGGCCTGAGCAAGAGTGAGACCCCGTCTCTACCAAAAACAGAAAGAAAATTAATTGGGACAGCTAAAAATATATATAGGAAAAAAAAAAAAATTAGCCGGGCATGGTGGCACATGCCTGTAGTCCCAGCTACTCGGGAGGCTGGGACAGTAGGATTGCTTGAGCCCAGGAGTTTGAGGTTGCTGTGAGCTAGGCTGACGCCACGGCACTCACCCCAGGCAAGAGAGTGAGACTCTGTCTCAACAAACAAACAAACAAACAAACAAAAAACTCATCTAATACATAAGAATTGGTCATTTTGTGAGTCTATAAGGTATGTTCTACTTGTTCTACAATGTTGTATTACTACTGTCTCTCCTCCAATACACTTTCTGACACAAAAACTTAACTTTAATCCTGACATCTTCCAAATTATCCTTGCCAGAAGAGATAACAAATCAAGATCTTAAATCTAACAATTCTTAACCACCTTAGAGTGGATTATTATTGTTCATAGCTAGTATGCTTTTTCCCACTCAGTACATTTCTAGAATCAAAAAAGGAAAGCTACAGCAATTTGACTTTTTTTCTCATTCATTCATTAGGTTCATGTTTTTTCTTTTCCATTATTACTCTTCTAATAGGATTGATAACTAATAATGATGATACTTGCTAACATTTAAAATCCTTCCATATACCAGATGCTATTATAGTCATACATATTAACTCAATTAACCTTCCCAACAATCCTGTTTGAGACAGATACTGCTTATATCTGCATTTTACAGATGAGATTGCAGAGCTGGTATTCAAACTCAGGGAATCTGACTTAGAGCCTCCACTTTTACTATACCGAACAGTGGGAGGGAAGGCTGAATTATAACAATAATGACCATAAACAACAAAGCATATCACTTCTGTACAAACAGGGGACTTGAGGTTCTGTTGATCTTGATATATAACCTAATAACCAGACACCGAAAATACTGTACTTTTATATTAGACACACTCACATAAATAATAAATTTTAAGATTCTATTAGTGAAATCTAGTAAAAGGTAAATTTTTAAATACGCTCTCTAAGGGCTTACTTACTACAGAAGTAGAAGAATGAACATTATATAGTAATTTCATCTAAAAGGACAGAAGCTCAACAAAGCTTTGGACTTAGGAATACTAGTACCTGTGCACTGGATGTGATGTCTTCACGCTGCTGGTCAGTCATTGTTGCTAAGGTATCAAAGGGATCCTTTTCACAAGGATCCAGAAGTCCGGGACTACCTATAGCAATCACAATAGGGAGACAAAAGCATTAGCAGTATCTATTTGTAAAAGAAGAGCTCTTATTCAGACATCAAACAAGCAAAGATTTTACTTCATTAAAAAAAAGGTAAAACTTACCTTTAAGAATAATCCCTGAAGAAATGCATTCAAAAACTCTTCTCAGCGCATCCCCAGGGCTCTGAGGACTAGAAGCACTACTGATTGCTTTCTCTACTAATAACTCCATAGCCTAAAAACATAAAAATATGTTTAACAGCTTACATGCCAAAGGAATGACTCATTTTCAAACACCACAATGACAAATTATGAAGTATCATTAAAAATTTTAAAGAAGGAAAAAGTTACATAGAACAAGTTACATATACTATAAAAACATTCTGGCCAGCCCAGGTGGCTCACGCTTATAATCCTAGCACTCTAGGAGGCCAAGGCCAGAGGACTGCTTAAGCTCAGGAGTTGGTGACCAGCCTGATAAAGAGTGAGACCCCGTCTCTACTAAAAATAGAAAAATTGGTTGCACCCGTAGTCCCAGCTACTAGACAGGCTGAGGCAGGAGGACTGCTTAAGCCCAGGAGTTTGAGGTTGCAGTGAGCTATGATTAGAGTCTAGCTGGGGTGACAGACGAGACACTGTCTAAATAAATAAATAAATACATTTTGAAAAGATTCTGCAATTTGTGCTTAATGAAGAAAAATACAAGAGTAACAAATTTTTAATTATTGCTATCCTTTACTATTAAAATATGACAGCTCTTAAAATTCTTTAGATTAGGAGGCTTCTCATTTAAAAATAATTGTTTAGATATTTAGGGCTCACATACATTTGTTTTCTGATACCTACAGACCAGCAGTGCCTAACCTTTTTGGCACCAGGGAATGGTTTCGTGGAAGACAACTTTTCCATGGACAGGGTGGGGGGCTCAGACAGTGATGCCAGGGATAGGGAGGAGAGTGGTTGTAAAATGAAGCTTTGCTCACCACTCCCCTCCTAAGTTTCATGGAAGACAAATTTTCCCAGGGGTGGGGCGGGGGGCGGAAAGAGTTCTGTAGCCTGGTCCCTAACAGGCTGCAGTCCAGGGGTTGGGGACCACAGCCATAGACTGATGATGCTAGGGAGTTACAGCGGAACAAGAGTCTACTAACTAAAAAAGACTTTTGTCTTTTCTTTATAAACAATGAGTATTATCCAAATTTTCATTTGACATAACTAGACTTCTAGTACCCCTAAGGAAAATACAAATTACGCTTTCACTGTAAATTATATTCGAGAGACTCAAATTCTAAACCAATGAATAAAAGACAAAAGTAAAAGTATAAATTTAGAAAGCAGCCAACCCATTATTTTGAAGGGTCTATTAGCAAAACTTGTTTTCATTTAGATTTTTAAAAACTGAAATATTCACATAAGATTCATCTTCTTAAAGTGTACAATTCTGTGGATTATTTAGTATACTTACAAAGTTGTTCAACTGTCACCATTATCTAATTCCGGAACATTCTCATCATCTCCAAAAGAAACCCCCACAGCCATTAGCAGTCATTCTTCACTCCTCTAATGTCTGGCAACCACCAAACCTCTTTCAATTTCTATAGATTTGCCTGCTCTGGACATTTTGTACAAATGGACCTATACAAAAACGTGGCTTTTTGTGGCTTCTTTCACTTAGCATTATGTTTAACGTTCATCTATGCTATAGCTTTTGCTTATTTTATTTTATTTTTTTTTTGAGACAGAGTCTCACTGTGTTGCCTGGGCTAGAGTGCCGTGGCGTCAGCCTAGCTCACAGCAACCTCAAACTCCTGGGCTCAAGCAATCCTTCTGCCTCAGCCTCCCAAGTAGCTGGGACTACAGGCATGCACCACCATGCCCGGCTAATTTTTTCTATATATTTTTAGTTGTCCGATTAATTTCTTTCTATTTTTAGTAGAGATGGGGTCTCGCTCTTGCTCAGGCTGGTTTCGAACTCCTGAGCTCAAACAATCCACCTGCCTCGGCCTCCCAGAGTGCTAGGATTACAGGCGTGAGCCACCGCGCCTGGCCTTTTGCTTACATTTTAAATAAGACTACCAACAGCAATTCAAAGAAACTAAATAGTTTGGAACCACAATGAAATCCTTAAGATGACAACAGAAGCTAAGAAGACATTAGTGAGAATCCACTTTTAGTCATACACTAAAAAAGCTGATAGACTTAACTAAGAGGTAAAAACTATGTCAATCTATTCACTCCAAGGCCATTTCTCAGTATTGCTTAAATAAGACTAATTCTAAAAAGTTTGGACATACGGATATTGTAGTCCCAAACAAAAGAGGAATACATTTTAAGAGAGATGGGAATTTAAAGAAACAGTACACATAAACAGCTATGAAAAATGACAGGTGGCAGTATGAGAGATTGAAAAAACCCCTGAAAATAATGGATGCTCATATGATAAATGCAATGAAAAAGATGAAGATGATTCAGTTTATTCAGCTCAAGAATGCAGGAAGATGTTCCAGACATTATTTTAAGGAATAAGCTTCAGTCATCTAGAAAACTCTATGTATGTGTACAGAATATCTCTCATATTTTAAGATGCCAGAAGACTGAGATCCTAGAGGATAAGGCCATTGCTATTTATTTATTCTGAACTTCCCTGCACAGCACGAGTGGCCAGCTTATAGTAAATACTCAGTAAATGTTTATGAAATGAAATAATTTGAGAATAACTCTGACAACTCAGTGATAAACAAAATTGAAGTCATAAAATATGTAACTTTCCATAAATGCCTCAAATCTTTACTGAGTATTTTTAGAGTATGTTATGAGACAAGAAATAATCAGCTATAATTTAGGTTATGTCAAGACATCAAAAACTCAATATATTAATACTTAAACATACACAATCTAAAAATCAACTATGTTATCTGCCTTCTGAGATCTGCTGTGAAGCAAGTAATCAAAACATTAATTTCCTGAACAACATGGCTATTTTGCAAGATGTCTACAGTTAAGAGATCTCTGAAATATACACATTGAGAAATAAAAGGACAACATCAAAGATGAATAGAATCAAATTAGGGAAATGACACTTCAGACTATAATGTAAAGCATCTTGATGGCTAGAATTATTGAAGAGAAATGCTCTCCATATTAAATAATTCAAAATCAAGGATTATAATATTTGGGTTTTTAAAATTTAACTTTTATTAATAATTATTTTTGTTTTAGAGAAAGAGTCTTTTTTTTTTTTTTTTTTTTTGAGACAGGGTCTCATTCTGTGGCCCTGGCTAGAGTGAGTGCCGTGGCGTCAGCCTAGCTCACAGCAACTGCAAACTCCTGGGCTCAAGTGATCCTTCTGCCTCAGCCTCCTGAGTAGCTGGGACTACAGGCATGTGCCACCATGCCCGGCTAATTTTTTCTATATATTTTTAGTTGGCCGATTAATTTCTTTCTAATTTTAGTAGAGGTGGGGTCTCGCTCTTGCTCAGGCTGGTCTCGAACTCCTGAGCTCAAACGATCCGCCCGCCTCGGCCTCCCAGAGTGCTAGGATTACAGGTGTGAGCCACCGCACCTGGCCTACAGAGTCTTGATATATTGCCCAGGCTGCAGTGCAGTGGCCATTCATAGATGCAATTGTTGCGCACTACGGCCTTGAACTCCTGGGCTCAAGTGATCCTCCCACCTCAGCCTCCCAAGTAGCTGGGACTACAGGCACTCGCCACCATACCTGGGTGTAATATTTGCTTTTAAAAAACACTTATAAAGTGTATTTTTTTCCTTTTCATCTCCAGTTTTAATAGAATAACTCTTACTAAGTGGCAGGCACGATGTTAACTGACCACTTAATGCATAATTTCACTTAATTCGAGATTTAATAAAAAACAAACTTAAGAGATGAATAGTTTTGTCCAAGGTCATGTATCTAGGTGATAAAGCTGAAATTTAACCCAGGTCTTTCTGACTCAAAACAGTATTTTTCCCCCTAACCACCACTGTTTCAACAAGTATCCTTCATCAGTGGGTGATCCAGAGAGAAAATATTAACTGGTTTCCTTGGATATTAGTTTCTAGCTCTGGTAGAGGTAAAGAGCCATGTTTTAAAAAAACTCAAAACAAACAAAAAAAAACAACATCCGATGAGATTGTGGCAAAACAAGCACTTTCACTGGCAGGAGTATAAACAAGCAGAAACCCTTTTAGAGCACAACTGGCAAACCGTCAAAATTTGAAAAGGTATATACTAATTAATCTAGTAACATCAGTACTAAGGATTTACAATAGGGGTATCATACTTAACTAAAGCACAAAAAATATTCAGTGCAGCTGCTTATTTGTAACAGACTGGAAACAATGTCTAGCACTAGGAGGTCTGGTTAACTAACAGCAGTAGTAGCAGTTATTCTCTTCATCATTACAGGTACCCCTTATTAAGTGCTTATCCTGCACTAGAAGCACTGCTCTAAGTCTTCCCATTAATTAACCAATTCTAATCATTACATCACCTTCTGGAGGTAGACATGACTATTATTCCCATTTTACAGATAAAGACGTTTGTGCTATTAAAGCAGGATTTTATAAATACTATTACAATCAACTGTATATAAAAAAGCCACTTACATATTCCAGTTGACATAGATTATTGATAAATGCATGACAGACTTTCATTTGTAAGCTCATTTCCAGGATGTTGTACTTTCGTAATATACTTACAGCACTTTATTTCACATGGTGAAAGATATGGAAAGTCTAACTGTCACATCTTCCGAGGAAAAGTTTACTTACAGCTTTTGGGGATTCAGGGCTGTGTATGCAGTTAAACAGATGGTTTCTGTTAGGGGGCATCTAAATGTTGAGTTATTATTTTAAAGTGAATGAGATAACAAAGTTCATGTATTATTTGCTGATTCTGGCCAGGCGTGATGGCTCACACCTGTAATCCTAGCACTCTGGGAGGCTGAGGTGGGAGGATCGCTTGAGCTGAGGTTTCGAGACCAACCTGAGCAAGATCAAGACCTTGCCTCTACTAAAGATAGAAAAAATTAGCCAGGCATAGTGGTGCACGGCTGTAGTCCCAGCTACTTGGGAGGCTGAGGCAGGAGGATCACTTGAGCCCAGGAGTTTGCAGTTGCTGTGAGCTAGGCTGATGCCATGGCACTCTAGGCCAGGCAACAGAGTGAGACTCTGTCTCAAAAAACAAAACAAATGCACACACATACACATATATAAAATTTGCTGATTCTTTTGCAAGCTAAAGGAATGTTAGCTCTTTGCCCTGAGATGTCATTGTCCTATCATTTTAAAATTCTTCACTGGTTCTACCAGTGACAGCCAGGAACTTTTTTCCTATAAGCCACGACCACTAAAATCTATATTACTTATAAATACCCTTGAAAACCAATCAAATATATGGAAAGAAATGTTAAATTCAACTATTTCAACTGCTTTTTGGGCAGAAAGTATAATTATAGCCATTTTCTTCACTTTTCTTTGGGAATGGTTCCTTTACATTTGATAAAGCATTCTTTTTTAAAAAAAATAACTGAAGTAAAATTCACATAAAATTTACCATTTTAAAGTGAATAATGCAGTAGTACTTGGTACCTTCACTACATTGTGCAACCACCTCTATCTATTAATAGTTCTAAAACATTTCCATCACCCCAAAGTTAAACCCCTTACCTAATCAGTAGTTTCTCCCCATTCCCATAGATAGAGACATGCATTCCATCTCTATGGATTCATACTGTTTTCTTTTTTGAGACAGAGTCTCTCTGTTGCCTGTACTAGAGTACAGTGACGTCACAGCTCACTGTAACCTCCAATGCCTGGACTCAAGTGATCCTCCTGCCTCAGCCTTCTGAGTAGCTGTAGGCTAATTTTTTATTTTTTGTAGAGACAAGTTCTTGCTATGTTGCTCAGGCTGGTCTCAAACTCCTGGCCTCAAGCGATCCCCCCACTTCGGCCTCCCAAAGTGCTAGGATTACAGGCATGAGCCACCACACTGGGTCTTGGATTTATATTCTTGATATTTCATATAAATGGAATCATATAATACATGACCTTTTGTGTCTGGCTTCTTGCACTTAAAATATTTTGGAGGTTCATCTACACTGTGGCAGATCTCCCACATCCCACTCCCAACCCCATGGGGTCGATGTTGCCCAGGCTGGTCTCCTGGGCTCAGGGGATCCTTCCGGCCTCAGCCTCCGCCTCCTGAGTAGCTTGTACTATAGCTACGTAACTACCGTGCTCAGCTCAATGACAGACCTTTTTTTGTGAAATACTCCTCATCCTAATATACTATTTAGAAATAAAATAAATAAAAGTTTAAAAAATTATATGCCTTTTGTAAGTTACTGTAGGTATACCACTCTAAGAGAGGTTTAGGATAGCACATAGCAATTCTGACATCAGATCAACCTTACAACACAATTCTACCGATATTTTCTTTCTTTATTTCATCACCATGGATTCATGACAATAGAACTAATTTAAAGGAAGAACACCATTTTTAATATTCATTGCAATGGTAAAGGAAAGGCCATAAAAGCAGGCATTGTTACTTAAAAATTTGTTCTAAGTAATATGAAGGCTAAATAAAATTCAAGATATTAAGGTTCATAAGAATTTCAAATTTCTTTGATGAAAATCAAGAAGTTACTTCTGTTTATGGTGATAGCAGAGAGCTAAATGGCAAGATCTATTACCCCTCCAAAATGATTATGATTAAGAAATATGTTAGAATGTACATACTACTGCTATCTAAGCAAATATGTAACTAGCTTGAATCAAACAGAGGAAAAGGCCAGAAAGAGAGAACATTTCTAAGAAACTGAGTGTTTATTCTGCTTGGGCAACTCTCATGTAGGCCCTAACTTGACTCTTCAAAGAGAAGATGGGGTGGGGTTGGTAGCTGACTGAACAAAATTCAAAAACTTTCACCAATAGCCTCCAATTTGGAGAACGAATGAATCACACTGTAGGCAGTACCAGGAAAAGAAACTTTCTTAAAAGTAAAAACCCTTTTTGACCACCTTCCATCTCACCAGAGGGAAGAAAAGCACTAGAATGTGCCACCCTAAAGACTGAAGATTAGGAAAGAGCAGAAGAATCATAATTATCCACATCTAATTATCTCCAATAATAGACATTTGGCTAATATGTAAATAAAAGAAAAAATAAATAAGAACTTCTAAAGGAGTAAAAGAGGTAGGGAAAAAATAAGCTCAAAAATGGTGAGCTCTCAAACACAAGGACCCCAAACTGGCTTCACATACCCAAAATGCTCTCTTGGTTCAGGGGAGGAGTTGTTTCTGAAAAAAATGGTAAAATAGGTTCAGGAAACAAATAGGGCAGATTCTGCCAAGGCAAAGGCTCTAAGAGTCCATCCTGGATTTGAAACCTTAAGCTAAAGGTGTGCCAAAAGACTCTCCCTCATATAGAGTTCCACAGTACATTTGGAGGACATAGGAAAGAGCACAGAACACACCTGCTAACAAGACTGTATGTAGTCAAATCCTACTTTCCATAAACGATTCTCAACTCATGGCTCACAGGGGAAGAAAAAGGAGAGGTATTGAAAAAGATGGGAACAGATTTGCACGACATCTTTGTGCTTGTGCGGAGCACAGCATGAAAAACAGAGATGAAAAATCTATTCTATGTGGACTTTGGGGTATAATGATGTGTCAATGTAGGTTCATCAATTTTAACAAACATACCACTTAGTGCCACCCCTGAGACAGCAAGACCCCTTCTTGTCCCCTTCTATCTAATCAACTTGAAGATGATGAGGATGAAGACCTTTATGATGATTCACTTCCACTTAATAAATGGTAAATATATTTTCTCTTCCTTGTGATTTTCTTAATAACGTTGTCTTTTAATTAACTGTCTACATTAACAGTAAGGTTTCCCATCACTAGTAGGCTATTAGTAGTTGGTTTGGGGGGAGTAAAAAGTTATATGCAGGACAGTGCCCCTAACCTCCATTTTGTCCAAGAGTCAACTGTATTTCTCACTTAATTTTGCACTGAACCAACAACTGCTCTAAAAATAAAGTCTACTGAAAAAATCGTTTAGTGGGCACTGTGGCTCACACCTGTAATCCTAGCACTTTGGGAGGCCAAGGCAGGAGAATTGCTGGAACCCAGGAATCTAAGGCTGCTGTAAGCTATGATGATGCCACTGCCTTCTAACCCAGGCAACAGAGCGAGACCCTGTCTCAAAAACAAACAAACAAAAAAAAACAAAACAAAAAAAAAAAATCCCAGAAAAAAATTAAAAACAAAAATATATCCTTAATTTACAGGGATAAAGATATAATCTGCTAATATTTTGATCTAAGAAAACTTGATGAGTACGTGAAATCAGTAAAATTAAGAGTTCAAAGTTGAGATGAAAAGGAAGATTGCGGAGCTAATAAAGCAAACTGAAATGCAAAATAACATTATAGAACTCATACATGAATTATGAATAGCAAAGAATAGGACACAGCTGAAAACCAAGTTACTGCCAAAGAGACAATCACAGGGAACACAAGAAAAAAGAGGACAAAGATCAAAACAATTACAGAAACTAGGTATGCAGGACAAAGGCAATCCAACAACAGGGTAATTGGCCCTAAAATAGAGGATCATATTAATTAGATGTAATAGAAAATTGTTTTTCCCTTGTACTGAGGAAAAAAAACAAAGCTGCAGGACAAAAAGACATAAAGATTTCAAAGAAATACTGATACTGAACAATAGATTTCAAGACATAATTTGGCTAACTTACTGAAATTCAAGGATGAATGAAGAATTCTTTGAGCAGCCAGTAGAAAAAGGGAAGAAAAATTAGGCTGGACTCAGACTGTAATAATAAATGCAGAAGGTAATGGAACAGTATCAACAAATGGAGAGGGAATAATTGTGACCTCACAAAATATTTCTCATTAAAGTAATGATAATTGTCAAGGATTCTCAAACATGAAAGAAATTTAAAAATAGTATTTGATGATAAAATGCAGTCAACCAAGAAATAAAAAGAAGCTCCAATAAAGACCTATATAGAACTAACACTAAACAACTATAGGGTATATGAATAACTACAGAAGGTAAATGTTACTTTTATACTTTTAAGGTTTAAAAAAGTGTTATAAATTTCCACATTTTCTTAGTGGTATATATTTCTTAGTGGTATATCAGTACATATTAAGTAAGATAGATAAATCAAGAATCAGGATATATATTAAGTAAGACAGATAAATCAAGAATCAGGTTTAGCCCGGGAGCGATGGCTCACGCCTGTAATCCTAGCACTCTGGGAGGCTGAGGCAGGTGGATTGTTTGAGCTCAGGAGTTCGAGACCAGCCTGAGCAAGGGCAAGACCCCGTCTCTACTAAAAATAGAAAGAAATTAGCTGGACAACTAAAAATATACATAGAAAAAATTAGCCAGGCATGGTGGCGCATGCCTGTAATCCCAACAACTCGGGAGGCTAAGGCAGGAGGACTGCTTGAGCCCAGGAGTCTGAGGTTGCTGTGACCTAGACTGACACCACGGCACTGTAGCCTGGGCAAAAGAGTGACACTCTGTCTCAAAAAAAAAAAAAAAAAAAAAGAATCAGGTTTGAATATATTACTTAAAGAAATGAAACAACTGAACAAATGTAACAACAACAACAAAAAAAATCCAAAGGAGGATGGAATGGAGAAGGGTTAGAACTGTAAGTACTAATTTTTTCACCTTTTTTGATGAGAAATTGACACTATCTAAAACAGATGAATGAGAGTACTATGTAAAATTGTAAGTGCAACCTCTAAATCATCAGAAGGAAAACACATTAAAAAAAAGAATAAGGAAAGGATAAAAATTATGGCAAAGGAAATACGAACAGAATCGTATCAGAGAAATGTTAACAAAAAGAAAGCTAAGGTCTCAGTATTAACAAATGATAAGCTTACTAACTTATGGCCTAAAACGTTAAAGGAAGGGCCCCTTATAATGTCGAAAGGTTCAAATTGACAATGCTGACACAACTGTCATTAGTGTTTATATCCAAAATACCACTGCAACAAAATACATAAAGCATAAACTGTAGGAAATACGAACAGAAATAGAAACGCAAAAGAAGTACACTTTAATTCACTCCTGTCAGTCCAAGGATGATGCAGACAAAAAAACACGTAAGGAAAGGATACAGAAGACAGGCAAAAAATGACTGATGAAGTTCAACAGACTAAGAAGTATATATCTTGTTGAAAGCACATCTTCTTTTAAATAATCATAGTTTATAAAAATTGAACATATATTAGGCCACAAAGAAAAACTGCAAATAGTAGACTACGTTTCTTGGATCACAATACTATAAAAACTCAAAATTAATTTCAAAAACAAAAGCAACCCCCCTTTAACCATACAGAATATTAAAATTCCATCAAAACTATTCTTGGCTTGAACATAATATCAAAGTAAATTTCAGAATACATAGAATAAAGAGAAAACATTACATATGCAGCCAAAAATCTGTGTTTAGGCTTAAATCGCTTTAAAACCACCACTACATAACTAGAGTAAATGAACAAATCAAGTGTTAAACTCGAGAAATTTGTAAAATAATAAAATAAACCCAAGGAAAATAGAAAATATAGAGGAAATCAAAAGTTAGTAATTTATTTATTTATTTTTTTTGAGACAGTCTCACTCTCTTGCCTGGGGCGAGTGCCGTGGCGTCAGCCTAGCTCACAGCAACCTCAAACTCCTGGGCTCAAGTGATCCTACTGTCTCAGCCTCCCGAGTAGCTGGGACTACAGGCATGTGCCACCATGCCCGGCTAATTTTTTCTGTATATATTTTTAGCTGTCCAATTAATTTCTTTCTATTTTTGGTAGAGACGGGGTCTCGCGCTTGCTCAGGCTGGTCTCGAACTCCTGAGCTCAGAACGATCCGCCCGCCTCGGACTCCCAGAGTGCTAGGATTACAGGTGTGAGCCATCGCGCCCGGCCAAAAAGTTAGTAATTTATTAATGAGGAATACAGAACTGATTCTCTGAGAAGACGGAAAAAACCTTAAAATAGATAAACCACTGCATAAAGAATACTCAGAGTGATTTTTAAATGTGAAAGCACTGACGTTTTGGCATGTTTTTAAAGTACCAAAATACTGGTGTACTTATTGTTATATGTACATGATTTCAAAGATCACCCAGCAGCTTTGTTCACTCTTCTTGACACTCTCTCCCATCATTTCCCCTTCATGGCCAATGCTCTCTCAATTCCTTTTTCCTTGTATTCTCTTTTCCACTCAGTTCTTATGGCTCTCCATTCTGAAAGGAGAGAACACCATCTGGAATGCATGAATGACTCTCTCAAAGATGACCCTGGGCAGGGATGGACCAATCTGCAGTGCTGAAACTCCAGACTGCAACAGTGGCCCAGAAGGAATGGTCTTGAGAGTCCATTCATACAAGTACTGAAACCCAGACTTACTAGAACAGAGAATGCTCTAAGGGCACGCTGGGTAGAGGAGACCAAAGTTGAAGGATGCAGGAGGTAGAACAATGATGGACAATGCTTGTATTTTATACTTTTTAAAACTCTGAAGTGACAAGGCTTACAAATAATTACAAACATTTAAAATCTATTAGGAATTTAATGAATTCTGAACACTTAAATACTGAAACATCCATGTTGTTATTGTGCTCCCATATGGCAAATGCTTTACTGGCTAATCAGTGAAACAAGAATTAAAGCAAAATATGGAATAATAAAGATAGACGGACATTAAAAAACAAAACAAAAAACTCAAGAGAACAAAGCTCTACCGAATGATTTTGTTTTCTTTTTTTTTTTTTTTTTGAGACAGAGTCTCACTCAGTCACCCTGGGTAGAGTGCAGTGGTTTCACTGTGGCTGACTGCAACCTCAAACTCCTGGGCTCGAGTGAATCTCCTGCCTCACCCTCCCAAGTAGCTGGGACTACAGGTGTACGCCACCATACCTGGCTAATTTTTTCTGTTTTTGGTAGAGATGGGGTCTTGCTCTTGTTCAAGCTGATCTCGAACTCCTAAGCTCAAGTAATCCTCCCCACCTTGGCCTTTCAGAGTGCTAGGATTTACAGGCATGAGCCACTGCACCCAGACTGAATTGGTTGATTTTAAAGGAAAATACAAATTGCCAAAATTAACCCCAGGAGAGAGACTAATCAACAATAGTAGTAGAGAAAATACTATTCTCTTAAAAGGCACCGAGAACTGATGATGTCACATAAACTTTTATAAATTGTCAAAGAACAGAAATTTTGTGGGTTTTTTTAATTTTTAAAAATTTTTTTGTAGAGATAGTGTCTCTTATGCTGCCCAGGCTGGTCTTGAACTCCTGGCCTCAAGCAATCCTCCCACCTCAACCTCTCAAAGTGCTGGGATTACAGGCATGAGCCACCACGACCAGCCAATAGAAAGTTCTGATGCTGCTGAAACTACTTCAGAGTTTAAAGAAAGAACAAAAGCTTCCAAATTATTTTGACAGTTAGTGATCACTGCTTCTAAATTTGACAAAAAGCACAGAAACAAAATTACAAAAATTTATTTTGTATCACTGCAAAATTCCTAAACTATCAGCAAGTAGAACTTAACAGTTCATTAAAAGACTATTCTCCTACATATACAAATCATCCCTGGAATGTAATATGAAAAAAATCTGTATGTATTAATACAGATTAATAGGTTGTAATAGGTTGAAGGAGAAAAACTATACATTCATGTCAATAAATCTTGAAAAATTTTCTGATAAAGTTCAACTTCCACTACTGATTCAAAAATTACTTAGTAAACCAGGAAAGGATTGATACTTCAACATGACAAGTAAATATGTCAAATAAAAGGCTTTACCATCATGCTTAATACACTTTACACACCAGAAGCATTTTCAATACAATCAGGAACATGCATTTCAAGTAGTAATTCTTTAAATTCTGTATTTATTCTAGCATTACCAATTAACTAAAATAGAAAAGTAAACATATTGGAAAGAAGTCAAAATATCATTTGTAGATAGATACGAGTCTAAGACTAGAAAACCTAAGAGACTCGTGAAAAAATTACAAGTGAGAGAAGGTAGTAGGGAGAGGGTTACCAAAATTAACAGCTTTTTTCTATACATAAACAATAACCAGAAAACAGAATGTGAGGGGGAAAAAATCTCTACAAGATAAAATACTTAGGTACAAACACCCTACAATAACAAAAGTTTACATGCACAGAAACTATTCACATCTAAACAGGTACAGAAAATCAATTTCATTAATAAGTAGGACATCTCATACTCTTGTCTAAGAGTCAATACTATAAAAGTGATAATATTCTCCAAATTAATTCCTTAATTTGATGCAATACTAGTTAAAATACATCAAGAGGACTTCTGAGAAAACTGAACAAAATGGTAGTCAAGTTCAATTAGAAAAATAAACACGTAAGAAAAACAAAATCTGTAGAAGCTATATATAATGAGGGCAGAGAATGGAGAGGAGGGAATGTGATGGAAAGGAAAATTCGAATGTTAAAATACATCAAGAAACTTCAATAATTAAGAGTTTATTTAGTACTAGAGAAGAAAACAGACTGAGCAATGAAAGATGACTCCAGAAATAGGCCCACAAAAAAGAAACTTTTGTTTGTAACAGTTTCTAAACCTCATAGCTACTGACAATTTAGGGTCCATAATCCTTTGTTGTATGTGCACTGGGATAGGGTAGGGGTTTCCTGTGTACTGCAGAATGTTCAGCAGCACCCCTGGGCTCTATCCACTAGATGCCCAGTTTTGATAACCCAAAATGTCTCCTACAGGACAAAATTACCCTGGCTGAGAACAACTGGCTTATGTTAATAGTGACATTTCAAACTGAGGGCTAGGGAAAGAGATAACACCAAATAAATTATTAAATGGTATTAGAATAATTGGAATGAACCAATCTTTGATATATTTAGAATTCTTAAAATAATTTTTAATTACACAAAATACACATATAATTCATCCCAGAAAAATTAAACACAGATCTCCACACTAATCATTCCTTCCTTACACTATTCAGAAATAGTCACTATTTTAAGTTAGAATATATCCTTCCAGGAATATTTGCTATGTATTTGAATATATACATATATATACTTGTAGAAAATAACTTTCTGGTCAACAATTAGCACATGTTCTTTACCTTGGAATTTCAGCCCTAGCAATTTATTCTACCCTCAAAAGCTTAACAGCAATACATATAATGTGGTATGAGAATAGCAAAAGACTCTAAACAACTCAAATGTCCATCAAATGCAGACCAACTAAATAAAATATGGCATATCCATACAAAGGGAATACTATATAGTCAATACAGAGAATGCTGTAGATCTGCCTTTTCAAAGAGTACCAAGATGCATTTTGTTAAGAAAGATGCAAATAATGTAAATAGCACACTCTTGTGTTTAAAAAACAAAAATAAAAAAAGAAGGTAACCTTGGCTATTCAACTCTCACTAATCCAACTCTATAGTCAATAGGTTTTGTTTTGATTGATTGACTGATTTTCTTTTTCTTTTTTTTTTGAGACAAGGTCTTAATGTGTTGTCCAGGCTAAGAGTGCAGTGGTGTCATCATAGCTCACTACAACCGCAAACTCCTGGGCTCAAGCGATCCTCCCGCCTCAACCTCCCAAGCAGCTAGCACTACAGGTGCATACCTTTATGACTGGCTATTTTTTTTTTTTTTTTTAATATTCTGTAGAGACAGGGTCTTGTTATGTTGCTCAGGCTAGTCTCGACCTCCTGGCCTCAAGTGATTCTCCTGCCTTGGTCTCCAGAAGTGCTAGGATTACAGGCCTGAGCCAATGAGTCTGGCCTTCAGTTTTATTTTTGAATGAATCCCTCTCTATCAGAATTCTTGCTATTTAGGAACCAATAAGTTTGAAACAGCAAAGGATATTAAAATAGAAACATATTATGCATACGCACACATTTTTTTCCCCTGGAAGAAATCACAGCAGACCACTAAGATAATCCGCCTTTGAATGAGAAGGCCTTGATGTCTTATTTTGTACCTTCCTGCTTTATTCAATTTCCTGATTTTATTTATTATTTTTGAATAATGTACATATCTCAATTTTTAAAATTCCTAATCCTATAACATTATTTTTTAACAAGTCAACAGAACCCTGCACAGGAGATTAACAGTTCATTTTTAGTCTTCTTTGTACATCTGCATATGTAAAAGTCAATAAATGCTGTAAAATTTTTAAAAAATAACACTGTGAGAAGAGAAAAAATGGAAAGAAAAATACAAAAACAAACATCAATTATAATTCCTTTTTTTTTAGCCAGTGAAATTTAGCAGTGAGGAATTATAATTATTTAGTAAATTTTGAGAAAATTAAATTCTAAGATCCTCATGATTTCACATTAGAAGAGGAAAAACCTAATTTACTAAATAAAAATAAAGCTGATAATTAAATATAAATTTAGAGGATAAAACCCACAGAAATATCTCCTACATGTTTTCACACCACACAGTTACATACTACTTACCCAGCTTGGAAAATCAGACCAAGTTGGAACTCGCTGACAGAGATCGCGAAGAATACGTATGATAATCACACAGGACTGCAGACCATTTGCTCTAGCCTTGAGAGCAACACAAAAACCAATTGAATTAATCTTAGAAAAACTGAAAATATCCCTTGATGAAAAAAAGTTAAAATACCACTGTGCAATGGAAGCTCAGATAAAAATAAAAATAACCACACTTAAAATTGGATTCAATGAGCTGCCATTTACAGCAATATTTTATGCCAGGGTTAGTATTTAAAAGCTGGTATTTAGGTCAAAGTAAACAGATTATACAAGAATAATATTTCTTGATCCCCTGTGAACCTTGACCTGTGTTCATTTAAAACAGTAAACTTAAAAAAAAAAATCATCTGCCTACATTAGAAATAAAAGAAAAAGTAAAGAGCTAAAAAGTTTGTCTAGGGACTGAAAGGTTAAGGAAATCTGTTTGGTTTCCCTTCTGTGCCTTTGCATGACTGCAAAGTCACTAAACCAAACAGCTGCTTCCTCACCTTTCACTCCCTACACTTATTAACTTAGAGAAAGAGGGGAAAAACATCTTAAAACTATACACAAAGCTTTAAACACATATTCCATTATTTAAAGCAAAGTTAATCTGCAGCCTTATGGAATATAATATATATACACAAACATGTGATGTTCCTAAACAAGTCAGCTTTAAATATAGTCACTAAAAATAAAAAATAAAAAAAACCCAAACTACAAAACACCCCCAAACCTAAGTTTATTGTCAAATTAATAGTAACTGCAATATGCAGATCTTCACACCCAACTTTCTATGTTCACATATTTTCTGAGATTTAATTTAAAATAGTATTGCTTGGGCAATGTTTTGAAATGTTTAAGCACAGTTAAACATGTACTCAACTACTCTTTCATAAGGCTACAAGAAAAAAGTAAAATGATGTTCCGAACCTGGAACCACTTAGCGTGGCGTAGAGCAGCCAGAGCGTCAAGGCATTTTTGCCTGTCCAAGACGTCCGGTGGGTCTTTCACCATACCCGAGGTTACATCTAAAATGGATTGAATTGGCAAAATGCAGTGAGGAATGGGTGTTTGACCAGGTGAGCAAGACACTTCCTTAAAGTAGCACCAGTGTCACATGAGCCATTTGAGAGTTTGTCAGCACTTTAATGTACCCAAGGAGTTACTTTCAACAAATTTACTTAATTCAATATGAAGAACAAAAGGAGAATTCAGTTTAACTCTTAATTTAGTAATATAATACATAATTTCTCAAAATATAAACCCTACCCACACCAAAATGAAATCTAAAGGAAAGATTACTGGACACAGTGCGCTAGCACAAAGAAGACAAGACAAGAGGGAACACAAAAATCCACCTTAATAAATGAGAATGTACAATGAACTACTGAGTTTGTTCAGTATTCTAAATGGTCATAGGTTATTCTGGGCTAATATAACAAAGAACTGATGATAGATATGGAATGATCAATACAGTAATAACCATAGGAAAAAAATGAAGAACCAAAAACAGGCATTTCTAAGAGTTCAGTGCTTTCTCTTCCACAAGAGAATTTTAGCTGTGAGTATGAAATTCCATTTAAAATTCAAAGTTCCCATGAAGTATTCCAAAAATTATTTGAAGAAAAACAATAGGTAAAGCAGAACAGGGCAATAAAAACTAGCATGGTTAAGTAGAATTAAGAATAGAAAAGATGCAACAAGCAGAATGCTGTGATGATATATATGTAAAATCTTTAAGTTGATTAAAACATTAAAACATAAGTGAGCTACACAAAACTCGAGAATATGAAACTAAACCTGGACAGGAAGTTAATTTTACATTAATAGGAGTCATTCATAAAAGTCAAAGGCCTAGCTTTATATCCATATAAAGGTATCTGTAAAATGTGTAAAATAACAGCAAATTTGCTAAGAAAACTGGTAACAAACAGCAATTCAACCTAATTCACAGCTCTCAGTGCTTTTAATAGTATAAATATTTTCTAACTATAGAAAAATTATGTAACCTATTGAATATAATAGTCCTTTGGCTAAAGAGCACAGAAATCATTGGCATTTAGGATATAATTTAATAGTTCACTGAGTACATCAAATGCATATGAGGGACAAAGAAGAAATACATGATAAAATTAAGAAAAAGTTAAAGATTATTTTAAGAGTACTATTACAGTTACAACTCTGGGCAAGTTACTTGATTATATATCTCATTATGAGCATTCAGAAATCTTAAAAGATAACCTGTGCTTGAGTAGATAACATATAAAAACTGACTGAGAATTTCATTCCCTGTCTGAACTTTCTGGTGTCAGTTCTTACTTCTCAAGTAATTAGATGGATACAGATTTTTCAGAAGACATATTAGAAGCAAGACACCGATAATCAAGGAAAATTATGTGGCATTTTGAGAATAAACACTAAAAGAGGTATTTGATGCTAAAAAGAAACTATCAAGATAAAAATATTAGTAATAATCTCAAAACCTGCAAGACTGTTGAACCTAGAAATAACCTGAACGTAAGAAATAAACTGTTCTGAGATAAGGAAAAGGAACCCAGAAAAGCACAGCTAACTAAGAAGTTTAAAAAAAAAAAATGAAGAAAAAAAAAAAGAAAGAAAAAAGAAAATACCAAAAACCAAAGAAAACCCCCAAAACACTCCCCAAAGCAGGGTTACAGAACATGCTAAAGGACCACTTTCCATGTCCCTTATTTATTAACACTTACATTATTTGCTAATGCTAGAATGCAAATAGGTGACAATGTGCAATCTCTTTCTAAATTTCTAATGTTAATTCACAATTTTATAATTTCCCTCTATATGTAAGAAAATTTTTCTTTTTGCACACAAGCATTCGTAACTTTGGAAATTTTAATCGATGGTGCAAATTCAAAGATGCCAAGACACCTATTGCAATTTAAAAACAAATTAGAGCTGTAAGCAGGACATTTTTGTTAAATTTAGAGTGTGGATTTTTGCACCCATTTCTGTTTCAAGTAGATTAACCCCTTAGATATATTCTGCTAAAATCATACTTTGTTGCCTAACACCCAGTTAACAAAACAAAGCAAAAATCAGTTAATTTATAAAAACAAAATGCAAATTCTTATCCTACATGAATGTATTTCATAAATTTTAAGGGGTTAATCACCAATTAGAAGACATGCTGTGTCCACACTATTTTATAATTAAAAGTTAATGGGAATATATTAATTTAAATTAACATGGTCATGTAAAATATATAATCCACTCAACCATTTAAAAACTAGTGTGAACACTGCTCAATTCTAGAAGAGACAAAGACAAAACAAACAAAACAGCCACACAAAGAACAATAAATGCCAGGCTCTGCATCCAAAATCTGTCCTTAATCAAATGGCAGATGTGACACCAAGCTTTTGAAAACCTTGGTCAAAAATCCTTCCGATGTCTTGGCAGCAACCCCTGACAGGAATCAATCCCCTCTGCTAGAAGGCTTTGGACCGGGCCTGATAAGCTACAGGTGGGAAAAAACACATTATGATACTTGACTTGCTGCAGAAAACTCTGTAGCAAGGGTTAGAACATTTTGAACATTTCAAGCTTAAAGTCAATTAAATGTTTACTTAATGTTTAACTGTCAAACACAGTGCCATAAAATAGATCTGTCACGTGTTTAACAGCTATTTGGACAATTTAATCATTTCCTTTAAAAAATAATTTTTGGTTATTTAACAGGATCATTATGCATTAAAGAGGCTACCGAACTATGCACAAGTAGAAAGTCTTATGACTTACAATTGTTCTTCCGGCAAAGCCTTCCTTAACCCCTGTACTAACTCCCCAAAGCAAGCTATGGGCTTCAAATGATTTTAAGACACAGAGCATTGGGAGCTGCAGTGAGAGAGAATACATACCGTTATTCTGCAGCAAGAAAGAAGCAATCTTCATAATGCAGCTAAAGACATGGTTTACTGCAGTTATCTGCAGCAAGGAACACTCACTCTATCAATGTTTCTATATTTTTGCACATCCAACTTTTTCAGCTCAGTGTCTTGAAGCAAAATCTTTCAATTTTGGACTGACCATTTCCCTCGCCATAATATTTATGAAATTCAGAATGATAATTCTAACTCAAGTCTGGGTCAGACAAAAATATAATTTTGTTTCCTTTAGAAGGGACAGGTTACCAAAGAATTTATTGCAAATATGAGACTATTAACTTTAGACTTTTGCAACATGATAAAATTGCTTGATACCACACAAATTAAGCCTAAATATAACTGAACATGTATTCTGCAATAAAGTTAAATGGTTAAATGACTATAATTTCACACTAAATGTAGCAATATTTATTTATAATATATATTAGAGGTTTTTTTTTCAAATCCTGAGTCATGTGCTGTATATGACCTGACCAGATTGACTCAGGAACTTTCTCCAGCAACACCCATGGCCAGACCTTGAGTGGAAACTCGTGTTCACATAAAAACCTTTTACATAAAACTCATTTATTTTTAAGATGCAAAGCTTAAGACATAGCATATGAATCCTAATATGGTGTATGTACAAAGTATGCAAAATTAGACTTATCTCCCAATGACATTTTTTATAAAATGTTCTTTTCCTGGGTTGTGAAAAGCCCAGTGCCTTAAAAAAAATTGCTTTGCTGTAAGAAAACAAATTTAAAGAGACAGTAATTGAGAGCCTATGGATGCTATTTTATACAAATGAATTTTAATATTCAATATATAGTACTCTCTCCTCTTCAGCCTGTATCTCGAAGAAATACTAGTGTACCCTATAACTCCATACTCAACACATTAAGATGTTTAAAAACAACATGAAAGGAAACAAAGCAAATTTTATCTGACCCATAAAACAATGAAACCAACATACTGCAGACACTGATCATGCTTTTTGGCTTAAAAGCTTTTGATGCTTTGAAAATGTTACAGAACAGTCCCTAAAGCAACATTGCTGGCACCAGCAAAATTTCATATTCTACAACTATATTATGTTTAAAAACCCTGAATTGTACTGTAACTCGCTAGCTACATCTACACTATTTTTCAATATCTCTAGTATAAGGGTCAAATGCCCAAATCTGCGTGCATTAGAATGCTCTGCATTTATGAAAGCACATCAAATTAAAGAGCAACCTCAGAGAACTAGAAATATTTACCTCAGGATGAGCCAATCCATGATTACACATATAAAAATGCCTCTTAAAAACATAGGTGTTATGACTATTTAGCCAATTTTTTTCGTTAAACACTCTTGTCTTTTTTGTAAGACAAGGCAAGAGCAAGCTTCTTAATAGAAGTTAAAGTTGTGGCCCCTAATTACTAGCAACACTTCAAATTTTTTTCATGCATCGACTATGTCAGTAAAAATAATTTTGAAGTATTTTTTTCCAGAAATCTGAGGTTAGCAAGAAAAAAAAAAAATTAAGAATATCAATCATACTACAAGTGTTTTATATAAAAATCCATCACTAAAAAGAGCATTTACTTTGTGGGAAACGATCTTCAGCAAAACTGGTTGCTAAATAAGTCAAATCTCTCAAATTCACATGTAATGCCAGCATGTTGCCTTCTAGGGCGTAATGCCATCTTAAAGAGTAGGTAAACGAAAAAAATAGTTAACAGAAAAGTAGAATGTTTAATGGCTTTCCAACCTCCTTCCCTCATGTTCTCTTCTCGAATAATTGGAGACGTCAGGGTAATAGTGACTTGCATTTTGGGTTCCACACACGAATTCAAAATTATTGCCGCTTCAGATACGGCACATTTTATGTCATACTTCTCAGGGCTTATAACCTGTGTAATGAAGATTATAAGAAATTAATTGGATCTGTTGCATTAACAGACAAAAGCAGTTTCATTACGGCTCTTTCTTAGATGATGAATTTCTGGATAAAAGAAACAGTGCCACATTTATCACATTTGCAGAACATGAATGAAACTAAAATCGACACCTAAACCTAATTCAGTTTAACCTTCCCATTGTATATTCTCGGTGAAATCGACAGATCTATGTTTCATCAGGGAGCAGAAAGTCCCAGTCAATATCCAGAAAAACCAGGATTCACTGCAATTTTGTAGACATGTAGTAAGTCCCCATTTATACAGACAAAGACACTACAGAATTTACATGGAGTGTTCATAGTGTAGTACGTAGGTTCAAATCCTAGCCCTACTACTTTACTAGTGAGATGAAGATGGGCAAATTATCTGACTACACTGCAACTGCTTCTGTAAAACACAGACAATAATTATATCTAATTTACAGGGTCACTGGGGGATTAAATGAATCAACTATATAAAGCACTTAATACAGTATGTGAATGTTAACTATGAATTAATTTTATTTCACTTGCTTATCAATTTATACATGTGGATTTGGAAAGAGTATTCTGCTTTTAGCTTAACCGGTTAATTGTTAATTATTTAGTTAAGATCTATTTCCTGCTTTGTAGTTTTACTAAGCACCACAATTAGAATCAAGATGTTTCTTCCAAATTTCACAATTCTTCCAAGGTCCCCAAACCTTTTCTTTTCCCCCTTCATTGCCCTAGCAGCCTTAGTAGAGGGGTAAGAAACAGACACACAATGCCAATTCTGCTGGCTCCTAATAATTAAAAAGACTCACCCACAATAAGAAACTTCATGTCTGGAATAATGGTAATAGAAAATAAGCAACGGTAAGCGCCAGAGTTGTCGGAGATTAAATTAAATAGTGTGCTTCACTGTCCCTTTTGTTATCAGTTGTTCTCCTGTGGTCAGGTACTATTCTGCCTCACTACTGTAGAATATACATTACCAATGAAATCTCATGCCTTGAGAATTTAGAATGCCGAATTAAATTGCAAGGTTTTGAAATAAGCTTTATACCTTAAATCAGTCAAGGAATCATTACCTTAAATCTCATTCTGACAAGCTAACATGTAAAATTTTCTAAAATTCAAGATTAAAAAAAAAAATTTATTTTTATAGGACCCAAAGGGAATGTTCTATTAAAATTGTGCACTGCCATGATTGCAGGACAGAAACAAGAGAAGTACTGTCTACCATTATAAACATGTAGAAAACTAAAAATATTCATAATAAAACTGGAGAAATTAAAATTAGGAAGACTATTTTAGTTGCTGTATTTTATTAAAAACATGTATTCAACTAAATAGGCAAGAGGTTCATGATTAAAACATTTAAGCTTGCTATATATGGAATTTGTTTTTTAAAAAATCACTTTTTCGTGAACAACTGCCTTATGATTCAAGTCTTGGAAAAAGAACAAGAAAAGGAGGGCATATGCTGTAATTTTACATTTTTAAATAAATTAGCAAGATGGCTTCATGCCAAACACAAGTACTATAAAACCTAAAAAGACAGAAAATAGTTTCACCAGTTTGCACAATGAAGCAAAAAACTCAATATGGAAAGTGAAGCCAAAATTTTAAAGGCTGGCTTAGGTTTAAACTGAAGCACAGTTAGTCCTGCCAAAAACTTCTGAACCAGACAAGGGGTAAAATTAACATTTCTATAATACTTACAGCAAGCTGTTTGGGTAGGTTTTCTGCAATACGGCTTAATAACGTCTTTGACGGTTTCTCTGAGCACAGCAAAACAAGGTTGACATTTCTATCTCCTCGGAGAAGTAATCCTTTTGCCAATACTCCCACTCGCAAAACTCCTTTCAAAGCTCTGCAGTGAAATCAAATTATATTACAATATAACATTCCTCCACAAGAACCGTATTATCTAAACACAAAATAGTAAATGAAATAACCTTTTAATAACCATCAAAATTTTCATCAACCATGGTAGAAAAACATCGAGTATTTTTTGAATTATACTTCCTCTAGATAAGCAATATGGATAAAAAAAGATAAATCAAGAGCCAAGTTCTCGCAAGGACAACTGCAAAGCAAAGGTCATTTAACACTTCTGTTTCGTATTTCACAAGTTAGAATAATAAGAGTCATGTTTAATATAATACAGAAACATTTCCAAGCTGGGTGCAGTGGCTCATGCCTGTAATATCAGCCATTCAGGAGGCTGAGGAGGGAGGATGGCTTGAGCAGAGGAGCTAGAGGCTGCAGTGAACTGTGATTGTGCCGCTACACTCCAGCCTAGGTAGCAAAGTGAAACCCATCTCTTAAAAAAAAAAAAATTACAAATGGTAAAAGGAAAATGAGAAGTTACGGCTCACAATGCAAACTTGTTATGAAGATGTTGCTACAGTTTGGACTTATCCATGCTTTATGGTCAGTGCTTTAAGGAGATAGTTATTATTAATAAAGACTGAATGTGGGACAGATGCAACAAACAAATAAGGACAGAAAAACAGCAGCTGAATGCAACTGGAAAACTATTAAGGGCTGCTCTGAAACAGACTCAAAATCATTTTATATAAATTTATATAAAATGAGTAAAATCGTAAGGTTAGAGACTGTTCATGTCAGTGGAACTTCATATTTCTCATTTTAGCAAAAAGCACCTGAATATATTAAACGTCTAACAAAGGCATAGTTAAGATATGTAGACTCACAGAGTTATCACTCTGCAATCTTTATTTCAAATGTAAGAAGTCCACGTAAAGAAAGCCAAACATACACAAGGCCATAAGTTCGAAAACATACCTGTCTTTACCTCCCTCTTTCTTATCATCTCCGTCTTTGCTCTTACTCTTCTCATGTTCAGACAAACTGTCTGAAACAAGTTTTAAAGCACGTTCAGTGATAGAAACAATCTTCTGAACTGCCTGTAACTCCTCTTCAGTTGGATAAATGGTTGCATGTTTTGTCATTACATAACGGTCATCAGATGAGTCAGGACGACGTAAGGGCTAGAGACAAAAACATAGGTACTGCATTTAAAAAAAATGTTTCCTGAGCATAACTAAACTATTATTTTCCAACTATACATGTATTTGCCATATCTTTTCAATAAGAGTAAATTATGCAAAATGCCCACTTAAAACTGTCTTCTCCTTTTTTCCATTTCAGTAAAAATGAAAATGTAAATTATGGAAAGTTATACCATCAAGACTATATACACATATAACCTAACGCTATGAAAATGCTTTTCATTAAACTTAAAAAACCAGTGATTCTGAAACTTTCTTTGCTTTCAATAATTCAAGTTTTCTGTCAAGGCTCTGGCAAAGGCACATAAGAGAATAGGTTAAAGAAAAGAAGTTTGCTATTTTCTTTTAACTGCTCCCTAGAAAATACAAAGCTTATTTTTAGTAGTCTGAACTTATACGAAATATCGCTTTCACCCAGCTTCCACAGAACACAAATTCTCAAGATGCAGATCTTTCTTTCCTATAGTCTTCATACATAACACATCAACTTTCATGCTTATCTTAAACTATTTCTCTACCCTTTATCTTTCATTTGATTTAGAAGAAAAAGCAGGTTTTAGATGGTCAGAATTTGAAGAAGGAAAAAAGATTCTTGGTAACGGGAAGGTAAAAATAAATTTGAAAACAAAGCAGTTGCCTTCAAAATCAGTTGTTCTTGCTAATGTAAGGAAAACAAAGGCAACAGTCTCTTACATGAAAGAAGAGTTGGCAAAAGAAGCTCTGCTTCCATTCAGCATATACTGAAAATAAGAAAGATTCACAGAAACTCTATGAAGTTCTTATACATATGACACTGGAGTTGAAAACCTATAATAAATGGAGGGAAAATTCTAAACCAGATGAAAAACTTAAATCGAGATTACAAGATTAAGCCTAAAATTAGCCCCTCAAACTGTTTTCTGCTAATGCCAAACCAGTCTTAAATTTTCACCCTTTATAGCAACAACAAGGACACCCACTGCAGGTCCCTGTGGCTGAGGAGGCATGCCTGGTCGGACTCCCAGAAGGCCCAGCGGGCCTGGAGGACCATGAGGATAGCCTCCATCGGGCATTCGGCGGCGATCATCCCAATGATGTTGTTCCTCTTCCATTCTCCTCCAGTACATGTCCTCTTCGTAACGTCTGAAACATAAATGAACAATATTACAAACTTATGAGGAAAACCCCAAACCAAGAGTTTTCATCAATAATGACATAAAAAGTAATTAAGAAAAAACCCTGACCTGAATAAGCCTAACTAAAACTTTTTTTCTTCCCAACTCTACCTGATTTTCCTTATTTGCTTTCATTGAGAAGTAAATGGAAATAAATGGAAGTGCAAAGAGAACATGAGAGAACAAAGAGAAAAGCAGAAGAAAATTTCACAGCCTGAGGACAAAGTAGAAAGAACAGGCACCAGAAACTTCAAGAGCTCCTTCCAACCTTTCCCAGGTTAAGGCAGGGATTATAAATCCAAATACCACCTAAAGGGGCCAGACTAATATGCATGAGTGAAAGACGCAAAGTGAACATAGGACACATCCAGGAATTTTCCTCATGTCCTCAAAGAAATGCGCTCTCTCCTATTTTTTCCTTGGCGAGAACCTCTTGAACTACATTTCCCCATTTTTGATACAGGCAGAAACAAAGATATTTCTCTTCTAGGAAGAGAAACAATGGTACGAGACAGTGATAAATGGCAACTCACAGTCTCATTGTTGGGGACATATTAAGGGTGACTGGGACTATGATAAAGGAAAAGTACATGTCCTGGCTAGAGACAACAGCTGCAACTCAGTTCCTATTAACTGCTGCCCTAAGGGAATAGTAGTCCCTTATCTGGAGTTTTGTTTTCCATAGTTTCAGCTACCCACAGTCCTACAGTCAACCATGGTATGTAAATATTAAATGGAAAATTTCAGAAATAAACAATTCATAAGTTTTAAACTGCATGCTGTTTTGAGTAGTGTGACAAAATCTCTAGCAGTCCAGCTTCGTCCCACCTGGGACTCAATTCATTCCTTTGTCCAGCATATCTGAACGCTGTTTAGCTCTACCTGTCCGTTAGTTAGTTTGTAGCCATCTTCCTTAACAGATCAAAAAGCAGCATACGCAAGCTTCAGTACTACCCTCAATTCCAGGCATCCACTGGGTGTTTTGGAACATTATCTCCCTTGGATAAGAGTAGGCTACTGTACACACGCTGTATTGCTAAGGTGTCATCGGGATTTTTATGAAACCTCATGGTTGCAGGTTCAGATTACAAAATACTGCGTATACCAAATATAACACCTGGGAGCTGAACTTGAAATGGTCAACATTTTCAGGATCTATTATAATTTCTTTTTCATGCTCTCACCTTTCAGTTCTATCCTCACTCTCAGCTTCGAACTGGGATACCAAAAACTTTCAAGGGACACTCTGTGTCTAAAGGAAATTTTCGTAGCAGTAAGGTTTTATTACAGAAATCCATTTAAAATAAAATAAGAAAAAAGTGTGCTTTCTGACTACCACAGCAGAAGCTACCAATTTCCTCAGGTTGGCAATAAGCAGTATTTTTTTTAGATCATCCAACTGAGGACTGATAGAACCACACTTCCTTGTTATTGAGGTTTTGAGAAAAAATAAAGACAGCTTAAAGGTTCTAGAAAATCATGTCCATTCCAGTTTCAGATAGTTTACTGTTATTGCTAAAGATACTTAAGTTAAATGAGGGCAGGAACTTTTATTCATTGTTTACCACGTCAAGCTCAGAACCCTAATATAGTTCCTGGCACATCATAGGTGCTTAATAAATATTTGATATATCAGTGAAGATGAAATAACTGTATAATCTAGGTACAGAGAAGAATTTCCAATGTATCACAAAGGCAGACACATCATAAAGGACAAAATTGATATATATAATACATATGTAAAAACTAATACGTAATAGCAAAAACTATTTGAAGGTAACACATAACAGAGGGTTAATAACTATTAATACAACATAAGAACTGTACCAATCAATAGGAAAGTAAAAACTGAAAGAATAAGCAATTTACCACAGAAAAAATATAAATAGCCAACTACGAAAACAATTCAAATGGAAACAAAAATGGCTACCACATTTCATATCTCATTGGTAGAAATTTTATTAAGTTATAGCAAGGTTTCTCAAAGTGTGGTCCAAAGACCTCTGAGGCCCCTTCAGGGGATCCATGAGGTCAAAATTATTTTCACAATACTAAGAAATTTATTTGCCTTTTCCATTCTCATTCTCTTATAAGTGTACAGTGGAATTATCCAGAGGCAAAATGTGGTATCACAACACATGAATGCAAAAGCAAATATGAATCTTGCTGCCTTCTCTTAAGCCAGATATTAGAGATATGCAAAAATGCAAAGCAGCATAACTTTTCCACTTTTCCTGTTATTCTAGGAAAGAAATATGGTTACAGTTTTCTACATTATATTAAATATATTTAATCTGATATTATAAGTATACATTTAACTATATTTCAAAAAACTGAAAAATGTCATTTTAAAATGAATTAAAAATTACTTAAATTTCTATTTTAATTTATAATATAATAAATCTTGACAAATATAACCCACATGAACAAAAGCTCTTTGGAGTCCTTAATAATAATCGAGTATAGAGGATCCTGAGACCAAAAAGTTTGAGAACCACTGGGGTTATACTATCTAGTACAGGCAGAGACATAAGTATCCTTCAATCAAACATTTCCATTTCTAGGACTTTATTATTAGCAACTAATCACTGTATATGCAATAATACAGCTT
>RJWJ010003097.1:0-90832 GCA_004363605.1 Indri indri | reverse complement strand
GAAAGAAACCAAGGTGTGGAATGGTGGGTTACAGATAGGTGCCCAGGTAGTCTTAGTTTATTGTCCTGGCATAATTATTAACAGCTCTTCCTATCTGGCAGAAGTTTTCCTATTTGAATAATAAATTATATGGTCACTATTATCAGAAGGCTAGTGAGACAGGCAGGCTAGGTCTTAAAGGGTTTACTTGCATTCCATGTGGAGGAGCTTGGACTTTAGCTAATAGGACCCACTGCAAGGTATTATTATATGTAGAGTAATAAGATGGTCAGATATTTTAGAAAGGCCACATTGGCAGCCAGGTCCTTTGTGAGCCCATATGGTATCTTTGTGCCAACTAGAGGGAGGTGCTCCTCCTGGGAAGACATAGCTCTTCAACCCAGTGGGACAAGGGATGGATTTCAGGCCCTGCCCCTGCCCCTGCCCCTGCCTCCACCCCTACCCAGGCACACATAGAAGCTCTGCTGGCAGTGGCATGGAACACATTCCAGGAATGGAGACTGGAGAGCAATCAGGAGCTTGCAGCAATAGGTGTGACCAGAAATGGGGAGGCTTGGCTAGAGCAGTGGCAACTGGAGGGAACTGAAGATGCTGGCCATAATGTCATTCATAGGATCCAAGATGGGTAGAGAACAAAGGGAGTCCAGTACTAATTTCTTTTCCTGGAGAAAGGCTACCTTCTTTTCCATGGATTATCCTTTTATTATAATCTCTATCCTGAGGGGGAGGGGTAAATCCCATTCATACAGTTGCAAAATTGTGCAAGTATGGTGGAACAAAAATAATCAACAAAGATTTAGCAAAAGGATATAATAGAACTTAAGAAATGAAATAGTCATTTAGGAAATTTCAAAACACAGCAGAAAGCTTTAATAACAGGCTAAACCAAGGAGAAGAAAAATCTCAGAGCTTGAAGACAAGGCTCTCAAGATAACCCCGTTATTCAAAGAGGCAGAGAAGAATATAAAAAAGTCTGAGCAATCACTGAGAGAGACATGTGAGTTTGTGAAGCTAACTAACATTCAAATTATACGTATCTCTGAGGGAGAAGAAGAAAGAGCTAAAAGCATGGAAAACCTATTTGAGGAAAACTTCCCTGGTATTATTAGAAATTCAGACATACAAATACAACCATTGAACACCAGGAAGATTCACAGCAAATAGGTCTTCTCCAAGACACATACTAATCAACCTGGCCAAAGTCAAAATGAAGGAGAAAATTCTGCAAGCAGCAAGACAAAAGCATTAAATAACCTACAAAGGAAAACTCATCAGTCTAACTGCAGATCTTTCAGCAGAAACTTTACAAGCCAGAAGGGATTGGGGCCCCATTTTTAATCAACTTAAATAGGACAATTTCTAGCCCAGAATGTTGTATTCTGCAAAACTAAGTTTCACAATTGATGGAGAAATTAAGTCTTTTCCAGACAAGCAAATACTGAGGAGATTTGCCATGACAAGACCTGCCCCGCACAAAATACTCAGAACAGCACTATACACAAATCAGCACAACAAATACCCATCCGTGTAAATTCACCTAAAAAAACCACACCAAACTCACAACTCATAAAACAATAGAACAAGAAATAAAACAAAGCAATAAGTGACTATCCAACAGGATGAACAGACCCAACATCCCATATATCAATGCTATCAATTAATGTCAACAGGCTGAATGATCTTCTCAAAAGATAGGCCAGTTTAATGGATGAGAAAACACAACCCAAGTATCTGCTGTCTTCATGAAACATGTTTAAACAACAAGGGCACACAGACTCAATGTGATAGGATGGGAAAAAATATGCTGCACAAGTGGAAATCAAAAGAGACTGGGTGTAGCCATTCTCATATCAGATAAAATTGACTTTAAGTCAACAAAGGTAAAGAAAGACAAAAAGGGTCATTATATAGTGGTAAAAAGAGCAATTCAACAAGAAGACGTAACAATCCTAAATATGTATGCACCCAACACTGGAACTCCCAGATACATAAAGCAAATTTTACTAGAGCTAGAGCTAAACAAAAAAATAAACAGCACCACTGTAATTTTCAGGGACCTCAACACCCCACTGTCAGAGCTCAACAAATAATCAAAGCAGAAAATAAATAAGGAGATAATGGACTTAACCAAACTCTAAAGCAAATGGATCTAACTGACATTTGTAGAACATTCTACCCAAAAACTACAGAGTACACATTCTTCTCAGCGGCACATGGGACATTCTCTAAGACTGATCATATCTTAGGCCACAAAACAGGCCCAAACAAATTCAAAAAAATAGAAATCATACCATGTACCTTCTCAGACTACAGCAGAAAACTAGAAATCGATCATAAGAGAAACACTCAAACCTACACAAAGTCATGGAAATTAAACAACCTGCTGCTAAGTAATTATTGGGTCAAGAATTAAATTGAGATGGAAATCAAAAAATTCTTCAAACTGAATGAGAAAGGTGACACAAGCAATCAAATTCTATAGGACACAGCAAAAGTATTCCTTAGGGGAAAATTCATAGCCTTAAATGCCTACAGCAAAAAGACAGAAAGATCACAAATTAACAACTTAAGGTCACACCTAAAGGAACTAGAAAAGGAAGAACAAACCAAATCTGAAGCCAGCAGAAGAAAAGTGAAAATGAAGGTCAAAGCAGAACTAAATGAACTGAAAAACAAAAAAACAAAAAAACAATACAAAGGATTACTAAGACAAAAAGTTGATTCTTTGAAAAGGTAAACAAAATTGACAGACCTCTTGCTAGATTAACCAAGAACAGAAGAGCAAGGACCCAAATAAGCTCAATCAGAAATGAAAAAAGTGACATTACAATTGATATCATAGAAATACAAAATATCATCCATGAATATTATGTAAATCTCTAGACACATAAACTGGAGAATGTAGAGGAAATGGAAAAGTTCCTGGAAACACACAACATCCCAGATTCAACCAGGAAGAAACAGAAATCCTGAACAGACCAACAATGAACAGTGAGATCAAAACAGTAATAATAAAAAAAAACCCTCCACTCCCAAAAAAGCCCCAGACCAGATGGATTCACAGCCAAATTCTATCAGACCTACAAAGAAGACCTGGTACCCATAATATAGAAATTATTCCACAATATTCAGAAGGAAGGAATCCTCCCCATCTCATTCTACAAAGCTAGTATCACCTTGATACCAAAGCCAGGAAAGGACACAACAAGAAAACTACAGACCAATATCCCTTAGGAATATAGATGCAAAAATACTCAATAAAATACTAGCAAACCAAATTCAATAGCACATCAAAAAAACAATCAACCAGGACCAAGTGGACTTCATCCCAGGGATACAAGGATGATTCAACATACATAAATCAATAAAATGTGATTCACCACATAAACAAAAGCAAAAACAAAGACCATATGATCATCCCAATAGATGCAGAAAAAGCATTCAACAAAATCCAGCACCCTTTCATGATAAAAGCCCTCATCAAACTAGGCACAAAAGGAACATATCCCAGAATTATAAAAGCACGTATGGCAAGCCCACAGCCAATGTCATACTGAATGGGGAAAAGCTGAAAGCATTTCTCCTGAGAAGTGGAACAAGACAAGGATGCCCAGTGTCATCACTTCTATTCACAGAAATGTTCTGGAAGTCCTAGCCAGAGCAATCCAGCAACAGAAGAATATGAAGGGTATCCAAAGGGGGAAAGAAAAAGACAAACTATCACTCTTCATTGATATGATCTTGCATCTAGAAAAGCTAGAAAACCCCAAAGATTCTGCCAAGAGTCTCCTGGAATTGATAAATAAATTCAGCAAAATCTGAGGATACAAAATCAATGTACATATATCAGCAACATTTCTATATACTAATAACAGTCAAGCCTAGAGTTGAATCAAAGACTCAATATCATTCACAATAGCTACAAAGGAAATAAAATATGTAGGAATATACTTAACCAAGGAAGTGAAAGAGCTCTACCAGGAGAACTACAAAATTCTGAGGAAAGAAATCACAAAGGATACAAACAAATGGAAAAACATATTGTGTTCATGGGTACGCAGAATAAACATTGTTAAAATGTTCTTACTACCCAAAGTGATTTACAAATTCAATGTAATTCCCATCAAATTAACAAAGTCATCCTTCACAGATCTAGAGAAAATAATTCTACACTTCATTTGGAACCAGAAAAGAGCCCGAATAGCCACAGCTATCTCTAGCAAAAAGAACAAATCTGGAGGCATCACATTACCAGACTTCAAACCATACTACAAGGCTGCAGTAACCAAAACAGCATGGTATTGGTATAAAAACAGAGACATAGAGCAAGGGAATAGAACAGAGAACCCAGATATAAAACCATTTATCTACAACCAACTGATCTTTGACAAAGCAGACAACAACATACACTGGGGAAAAGATGCCCTATTCAATAAATGGCACTGGGAAAATTGGATAGCCACATGCAGAAGAACAAAACAGGACCCCTACCTCTCACGATTCACAAAAATTAATTCAAGATGGATAAAAGACTTAGATCTAAGGCATGAATCCATAAGAATTCTAGAGGAAAATGTAGTAAAAAATCCTCTAGATATTGGCTTTAGGCAAAGAATTTATGACTAAGACCCCCATGGCAATCACGGTAATGACAAAAATGAATAAATGGGATTTGATTAAACTAAAAAAGCTTCTGCACAGCTAAGGAAACAATCAATAGAGCAAATAGACAACCTACAGAATGGGAGAAGGTATTCACAAGCTACATATCTGATAAAGAGCTAATAACCAGAATTTACAAAGAACTCAAGCAAATCACCAAGAAAAAAACAAACAATCCTTTTAAAAAGTGGAAAAAAGACATGAACAGAAGCTTTTCAAAAGAAGAAAGACAAATGGCCAATAAACATATGAAAAAATGTTCAATATCACTAATCATCAGGAAAATGCAATTTAAAACCACAATGAGATATCACCTTACCCTAGTCAGAATGGCTTTTATTAAAAAGTCCAAAAACAATAGATGCTGGTGTGGATGAAGAGAGAAAGGAATACTCATATACTGTTGGTGGGATTTCAAATTCGTACACCCTCTATGGAAAGCAGTATGCAGAGTCCTCAAAGAATTAAAAGCAGACCTACCATTTGATCCAGCAATCCCACTATTGGGTATTTACCCAAAGAAAAAGAAGACTTTTCATCAAAAAGATGCCTGCATTTGAATGTTTATTGCAGCACAATTCACAATTGCAAAGATGTGGAATCAACCCAAGTGCCCATCAATTTATGAGTGGATTAATAAAGTGTGGTATATGTATACCACGGAGTACTACTCAGCCATAAAAAAGATGAATTAATACCTTTTGTAATAATCTGGATGGAAGTAGAGACCATTCTGCTAAGCAAAGTATCTCAAGAATGGAAAAACAAACATCACATGTACTCACTATTAAATTGGAACTAATTGATGAGCACACATGTGCACTGAGGGAAGTAAAACTCAGTGGAAATCAACCAGGGGGAGGAAGGAGGAGAGGAGGGGAAAAAACCTACCTAAGGGGTACTATGAACACTATTTGGATAATGGACACACCTATAGCTGGGCCTCAAGTATTACAAAAGTGATCCATGCAACCTAAAACATTTGTACCCCCTTAATATTTTGAAATTTTAAAAAATGGAAATAGTGAAAAAAAAATTTACATAAAAAAAGGAAGAAACAAGTCACTTTCTCGTGGCCTCTCCATGGATGCTCCTAAGACCACAGCCTGTGCTAACCCATAGCCAGCACCACTGGCATCCTTTAGAGTCACCTTTCCCTGACCCTAGTGTATTGGACTTGCTTCTTTGGAGATAGCTCAGCATCTAGCCCTCATAGTAGTCGGGGAAAATCACCACCGTGTGTGGAGTTGGTGCAATGCCTTTCCCACCGTGAAAGCCAAGGTGGACAATTCTCCATTTGCTGGCATTGGCCTGGGCTTAGGCCTGGCTAATCACATGCTTTTCTCAGGACTGAATCTGGAGCAGACCATGCCATCCAGCAGCAGCAGATGGCATCCTGTGGAGGCTGTTGCGGCTGCTGTTGAAAAGATCATTGTTCTCGCTCAGCTTCTTGGCCTTCCTGATTGCCTTGTTTCCACTGTCATCCATCAGCCTTCCTTCACTGAGGTGAGTGACCTCCAATGAAGTCCTTTGTTTAAGGTACTAAGAAAAAGGTGGGTTCTATTGTCTACAACCAAGAACCTGGACTGATACACGTAGCATCTTCCACACCCTCCTTTGATAGAGTCTGATAGCTCCAATTAAGTTGTCTGAACCTTAAAGTTGGCAGAAATGCCTGTTTTGAAGATTTATAACTGGAGAGTAGGTAGCCTGCTGCATCTGTCAGTTCTCCTCCTGTTTAGCCTCTGACCTCATTTTGCTGACAATGGACATTCATTTTCCCCTTCTCTGTCTTTCTTTCTCTCATTTTTTGTTTTTTTTTTTTTGCACCTTCTCTGACTGTTTCAAATTTGAGAGTGGCACTAATAGTCACTGTTTAAGGTTTTTTTGTTCAGTGTAAAAAAGTCGCTGGCTTCCCTTTTACAGACTTAAAAAGGTGCTTGGTAGATGACAAGACATTTTACCTATACAGTGAGTAGAGTGATAAATTTATGCTGGGTTAACTGTCTAAGTATTCCAATACTTCGACAATGCCCAGATGGAAAGAACAGTTACAGAATACCGAGATGGAGAGAAACCTGTATTTTTAAAATCCTACAAGTTACTGCTTTAAATAATTCCTGAGCATTTGTGACATTGTGATTCATTCGCTTTTTGGGCAGTCTGAGAAACCCATTGACTTCCGCGTTAGATTCTTAGCCCATCTCTCATCTGTATTCATTTGGCCCATCTCTAGGCCTTTCTAGCAATGTGAAAATAAACTCTGTTGACAACTCATCAGCACCTCTGCTCAGTACTCTCTTGGAGACAAATGTACTTACTTACTTACTCTGTGGTCATTCCCAGGTCCTTTTGTTCTCTTCAGCTACTCAAAGCTCCTTTTCTCATCCCTTGTATACTCTCAAAGTACTATAATTTTTACTTATCTCAAAATATAAGAAGAAATTGCAATTTTTATTTATATAAAAAATATCTGAAAGTACTTTTCAAAATAATTAATATTTGCAAGAAAAATGCCTGCAGTTATTTCTCTGCGCTTTGGGGGCAACATTAGGAATGGGGGCAGCACTACCCAGCTGTGTTACTTGGATTGCAGACTTCCTTGAAAAGTCTTCACATTTTCTTCTGTCTCCTATTTTCTGTTTCTTTGTCTTTTTACTCTGTGTTTTGGGAGATTACCTAAACTTGATTTTCTCACCCTTCTACTGAATTTTACTTTTGCTCTTGCATTAAAAAATTTTTTTTAAAGAGCTAACTTTGTCCTTTGATTTTATCTTCTCTTCTTTTTAAAAAGTAGTGTCCTGTTCTGGAGTTTTTAAATTCAGAGATTCTTTATTTTATCCCACATGCTACTGCCATGGAATTTTTAAACCCTAGTTTCAACTCCAGCTGCCAAAAGTTTGCAGGAAGACAATCTAGGTAATGCAGTGACTGATGGTCATATTTTCTGACCTCATGGGTATATAGAACACAATAGGATAAATGAAGCCTGTTGAGCCACTTCCTCAGATGGACACCATTAAATTTGACCTTAGGACTGGAGATACAAAGCCATCTGGGCCACAAGTTTATCACTCTTTGAAGCAACATTTTTGTAATGTACTAAAAAATGCAGCACTCAAACTTTTGCGGCAGTAAGAACTCCAAGTCAGGATAAAGCTGTGGACAGCTTCTGGTAGTTAACCATCCAATCCTTACTGTAAACCCCACACCAGCTTAGAAGCTATCTCTACAGAACATATTTCTCAGATAGAGGAAAGTGATGAGAAAATATCTCTACAGAACAGAAAATCTCTCTCAGATAGAGAACAGCGACAAGAGACGGGAATGTGGGCAGGCAAGTCCAACTGAAGTAAAGGTATATTCCTGAGTGCTAAAGTGAAAGAAGGATAGTCTTGAATCAACACTCACAATCTCTGAGCAGTGGTAGTATGGTTGTAGGATGTGAGAGTTGGTGAGAGGTTTTGGGGATTGGGTGACCAACTAGATTGTAGCTGGGCCAGGGTTCTCTGGTGAAGAGGAAGTCAGCTCCATAAGAGTAGGACCTAGTCTGTCTTGCTCACTATTATCTACTCAGAGCTTGCCACACAGTAGACACTAAATGAGTATTTGTTGAATGAATGGACATAAGGCTTACTGGGATTAAAATGCATTTTTGAACAATCAAAGAGTGATATCATAGCCAAAAATGATATCTAACTTAATTATCTGCAAACAACTTCATTTTTATTAGTTGTAAAACAATTCTTAAAATTTGGTTGAAGGATCAAGTAAATATGTTTATCTACAATGAGTCTGTTTGTGCTTTCTTTGGAACAAATTCTACAAACTCAGCCAAAAAAACTGGTTATGCCTTTAAGATAAAACACAAAGGAAAACATTAGCATCTACTTGCTTCCTGTGCACAGTGTTAAGAACTGAGCCAACTGTAAATCCCAATTCTTAAAGCATTTTAAACTGTGCCATTTAAAATTAATAAGACAATGCAAATAACAGAACTACTTAACCCTGAAGGATATTCATCGTGACTAAGGTAATAGTGCATAAAAAACCTATAAATGCCTTGGCCTATAGCTGTAACAAAACTGAAGAGAAAAAGAAAAAGAAAAAAACCCTATCCTTTATGTAGAGGACCAATTAACTGACCACAAGATGAAAAATAATTTTAAAGAATTCTCTTCTACTAAATTTTACGATTATATCAATTTAAAGACTTAAAGAAATTAGAACAGACTGAGAGTTAAAAAAAAAAATCATAGTATTTGTAACAATACATGATATCACCTCAAAGATGTCACTGAGTGTTATCAGGTTGTCCCCAAGCATCCATTTATTCTGTCTTTTAGCCCCATGTGTCCACCCCTGCTTTGCCCAGGCACCTGGCTGCCTGCCACGTGAAGCAGCCTCCCCTTGTGACTATGCCTGGGTCTCCCTAAAGACCATACTGCATGTCCTGGTTTCTCTCTTCCTTCCTGATAGCTTCAGATTGAGATGACAGGACAGGGGCAGCCTCTGGAGCCAATTAGCTCATTAGCCCTGGCTGCATGCCCTCATACCTGGACTGTTACATGTAAGAGAAATGAACTTCTATCTTACTAAAGTCATTGAACTTTGAGTTCTCTTTGTTATAAGAGCCTAGACTGTAACTCTAATAATGTACAGGGAAGAATATAAAAGAGAAGTAGATAAGAACCATACTTTGTATTGCTTCCAGGTAGATTATAAAATCTGGAGACTTCTGCTCATCAAAAAATACCATTAAAAGGGCAAACTACAGCTTGGAGAAAATATTTTCGGTATTTATAATACAAAGTACTTTTACCGGGAATATACGAAGAACTTCTATAACTCAGTAAAAAAAAAAAAAAAAAAAAAAAACATCAGAGGACTTCTTCCAAGTCAACTGGGGGCCAGGGTTTCTGTTAACGTCCTGCCTAGTGAGGAGCATCGTAAGTATTGGTTCTGCCTACAGGGCTTCTTGTGTGGAGCTTGTGCCAGTTATCAATTTAATGCCTCTCAACTCCAAATTCACCCTTTTTGCCTGCTCTGGGAAAATGGGTCCAATCCCTTTATATATTTTTCCTTTGCCAGCTGGCCCTGAAGCTATGTCAGTAGAGGGCGGTGGAGAGACACTGCAGGAGGGAAGGCTTTTGCTGCCTGATTCTGGAGCCCTCATAGTGAAGGGCTCCAGCAGCCCGCAGCAGCCCGCAGCAGCCAGCAGATTTTCGCACACACTTCCCTTGGGGGTTTGTGGCGCGGTGCCTCTAGTGAGACATCTCCTAATTAACAGCTCTCCCTGCACCCTACAGGGTAGTTTTATGGCAAGTTCCAGATGGCTGATTTCCAGCAAGTTCTGCTGGCATTATAAAGACTTCTCTTCAAGAGGGTCTGTGTCTCTCAGTCCCAGGGGAGCCTCTTCCTTGGGTGCTCACTATCCCAGGGGTAGTGACTGCTTCTTATACCCGCCATTCCTCTGTTCTTACTAGCCAATGCCTTGTGACTCCAATCCTGACTGGACACAGTCTGCCTTGATGGAAAAGTCCAGCCACCTTTATATGCTTACGCTAACACTAAATAACACAGGCTGAGGGTCCTCGGGGCTGAAATTCAAACTAGAAGGGAGAGCCCATTTTCCCTTCCCAATACTGTTTGCAGAGTTTGCTCTACTTTGCCATGCTCACAGATTAGATAATGACTTGAGGTTTCAGGAAAATGTCACTCCATCCTTTTGCTCCCACTGATCCTAAAACTTAGATTAATGTCTCCATGAGCCAGCTATCGCATTCCACTAGGGTGATACTTTTCATTGTTACTAAACACAATTGGTATATTTTCCCAGCAAAACTAATAAACCTCTAAAATGCCAACTAGGCATTTGGCATCTACAGGGGACAGGTTCCCTTTCAGGCCAGAACTATTCCTAGCGTTCTTCTCCTCAAGCCATGTTTCTCTTGGCTTTGACCTCACAATATGCCGTGATCTGGATTGCCGTCCACCAGCCCCTTCCTAACCTACATGTTGAGCCAATGAAGTTTAATTCCTAGAGAAGCTCCAGGCAGAGTTACTGTCTGCTTCTGCGTATAGAAGAAACTTCACTTGGGGAAGGTGCGGCCACAGGCTTATGGTCCAATGGTCCAAAATGGCCACACTCCTGTCTGGAGGCAGCTCCCTACCTGCCTCTACCTGTGCACTCTCCTGTCACTGAGATGCTTATAGAATGGCCCTGGGTGACTGGCCCCTACCTACTTTTCCAGTCACTTCGTGCCACCCTTCCCCTCACTCTCTGATACTGCAAAGATGAGGTCTGCTTTCTGATTCTTGAGAGCAAAAGGTAAAGTTCTGCCTAGAATGCTTTGCTCAACCTTTCACCCTCTCCGCCCCACCCCCTGCCTTATCTCTCAAGTCTCGATTTAGGTGTCTGTAAGATCCATATCCCAGCTTTCTAGGACCCCGGCTCTCCAAGGCTCCCAAAGCTAAGTGAAGTATTTCTGTTAGAAGCAGCCCTCGATGCCCATTTTTTTCTAACAGCATGTATCAAATTTATAATTATAGATTTGTATGTTGGTTTAATTAAGGTCTGACTCCCATGAGGGCAGGGACTACACCTGAATGGTTCACAGCAGCATCCCTAACCTGGCACATAGAGAGTGTACAAACAACAAGCGCCCAGTACAAATTAGGGGAGGCAGTATAACTAAGTGGTCAAGAACATGGGCTTCAGAGCCAGGCTCCCAGGGTCTAAAGCCAAGTTCTGACACTTCACTAGCCATGTGCTCTTGGACAACTAGCATGATTTCAGTTTCCCCATCTGTGAGATGGAGATGATAATTGTACCTCCCTGTAGGGTTGTTAGAATGAGTAAGTGGATGAATGCTTGTAAATCGCTTTATTATATGTTTGTAAAATGATAAATTGGAGTCAAGTTATTAAATATTATGAAGTTTCCCTTCTAAAGAGCAGACTGAAATGAACTTCCATGTCCTAAAATTCTGTAATTGTCACCTATTAAATTAGAAGAAGTTATTTAAAAATAATATTCAGTGCTAACTATGATATAGTAAAGCTATTACACTCATATGTTACTGGTGGTAACATAAATAATACTGCCCTTTTGGAAATTAGATAATAAATTTTAGGAGTCACTAAAATGTTCAAGCCTACATAGGATATACATAAAACTGGACAAATTTTTTTAAACTATAGTAAATAAATAACGCTTTGATGTTAATAATAATTAGTTTTTTAAAAACCAGAATGTTTAAGTACATTTTAAAATGTTAACTCCAGGTAATAATATTCAGCTAATGTTAACAATTATGAAGTGTATTAACATGGAAAATGCTTATGTTAAAAAATAAAATCCAAATTCAAAGTTATATGTATACTGTGATCACATAATGGTATATGATTATACTATATTAAAATATTTTATAAATATACATATGTATGTATATATGTATATAAAGATGAAAACTAGAAAGAAATATGAAAAATAATTGATACGTTAAAGTGGCAAAATTCTGGATGGCTGAAACTTTCTAAATATTGTTACTCCTGATTCAGTGTTTAAAAAATTTATAATTATTTTCTTATTTGATGATCCAAATCAACAAAAGCAAATTTTGTTCTAAAAATCAGGCCAGGCACAGTGGCTCACACCTATAATCTTTGGGAGGCCAAGGTGGGAGGATTGCTTGAGGCCAGGAGTTCCAGGCCAACCTGGACAACATGGTGAGACCTTGTCTCTACAAAAAAAAAAATTAAAAATAGCCAGGTATGGTGACATGCATCTGTAGTCCCACTCCTTGGGAGGTTGAGGCAGGAGGATCATTTGAGCCCAGGAGTTTGCAGTAAGAAACAATCAGGCTGCTACGCTCTAACCTGGGTGACAGGGAAAGACCCTGTCTCTAGAAAAAGAAAAAAAAAAAATCATACAACATCTAGTCCAGCCCTATAGATCTGAGGTAACTGAGGGCCAGGGAAATAAAATTGCTTTACGTGAGTAAACCCAGGAAAGCCAGTGTTTTTCCAATACACACCTAGCACCCGACTAAAAGGTGTTATTAAGGTGATTTACTTCACATGAATATTTTTAAGAGGCTAATTTTTTCAAGTAAATGTTTCATGTACAAAACTAATGGCTGATTTGAAGGAAGGCAAATTTGTTACATACATAAAAACTTACCACAGCCTTTTTACATACACAAACAGCTAACTATTGGAATCTTCAATATTCCAGAGAAAATACAAAGTATGCTTAGCCAGTAGGAAAACAGGCTCTTGAGATCTACTTATAAATTCACTTTAGATTCTGGAAGTAATAAAGACAAGACAGAACATGAAGTTTCAGGAGGCAGCATTCACGAAAACGTAATACTTCCTGACGCCTCCTCACCTTTATCGACTCTCTGGTTTGTTTTGGTCCCCACCATCAACTTGACAGAGATTGCCAAAGTCCCACCAGGACCCAGGGAGGGAAGCCAGGAAGTTTACTTAGACTGGTTACATAGATAGAAATTTGCAGAAAAACAGGTATGACCAAAGTCAGAAGGACGTAAAGCAAAGTTACAGAAGAGCTAAGTCTCAGAAGAATGTAAATCGTAGGGTTCAAAGAAAAGGGGGTCCAAGGTGCTGGGGAGGGAAGCTATGAGAAAGCTATACAGGACTGGTAATTCTGCCTTCAAAGGTATTCTGCTTCCCCACCTTTGTTATTGTTGTTAACTTTAGGAACCTAAAGCGTAAATCATGGAAAGAACATGAATTCCTATTTTAAAAATTAAAAAGAAAATGTAAATTAGTAGCTGGGTAACTAGGCAATGGTGTTGCAATGTTAAGAAATGTTACTCCGAATAGCATCACGTCAGCATTTCCTTTCCAGTTGCTACTAAATACTTTGCCTCACTCCACCAGTCCATCCCTGCAAGCTCTCCTCCCTTTCCTGGTGAGTCACACATCTTCACAAATTACCCGGTTGTTAGTGTCAGGCACAAGCAAGTGGTCCAGGCCAGAGCAAGGGAGCTGGGAACCTGCTGCCAGTGACTCACAAGGGCCTATGGTGAGTCACCTGGTTCCGTCTCAGTTTTCCCATATGAGAGACTAAAGGATTGGCTTAGTGTCTGCAAAGACCCCCTGTGTGCCACTCAAGGGTGCTGCGGTAGCTTTCCCATCACCTCATCCAGTTAAAAGGGGGCTGGTCAAGCCATCATACAAATTGCAAGCTGGTAATTGATGAATAAAATAAAAATAAAAAACAAACAAATAAACAAAAATGAACGAATGCAGTGTTTTACACACCACAAGTAGCACATTGTCTTTCACACAGCCTGAAAACTTAGGAGAGAACTTGGGCTCTAGAATCAGGAAGCCAGATGTGAGGGCTAGCCTGTCACTTCACTTACTAGCTGAGTGATCTTGGGCAACTCAATCTCTGAATCTTCATTTGCTCACCTGTTAAATGGGGTTAATTCCACCCACTGCGAAGACCTGTTGAGGTATTAAGGGAGATTAGGTATACAGACATACCTGAACACAGTAAAGTGCTGGATAAATGTTACGTAGTGACATTATCTTATCATCCTAACCTATTGGGTATGGGAAAGAATTAGAGGTCAGGCTAGTTCAAACAACAAAAATAAGTACTAAGTCTAAAAAGACTCCCCAGGAAGACTGAAGGGAGAATCTCCTGTGGCTTCACTGTCTCCTCACCCACCAAGTTCTCGGTATCTCACTGCTGGAAAGGGAAAACTGGTTTCATATCCTTCTTTCAGCAAGGGAAGCCTACGTAATGGGTACCAATACTGCCAAGCAGAAAACCCGGGGACAAGTCCTGGAGAGGCTGTTTTGCACAGGGCCAGTAGTTCCAAGCTTTCCAATGACAGGTCTTACCTGGGGGTGGGGGAGAAATGTCCAGACCTCCCTCCTACCCCAACAAACAAGGGTACAATAACCAGGACAGGACATGTGGGAACACCGGGCATAGTGGCTTATTATGAAAGGGGGTTTAGGAATTTGAATGCCACCACTTTCCAGCTATGTGACCTAGGACAAGTGATATTTTCTAAGCCTTTAATTCCTCACATAGCCTAAAAACTTAAGAAACAACTTTGGCTCTAAACTCAGGAAGACCAGTTTGAGGACCAGACCTGTCACTAGCTAAGTGATCTTGAGCAACTCAATCTGTAAAATAGGCATAATAATATTTATTTTGTAAGGTCTAGGTCAGGATTAAATAAGGTACAACATGTGGCTAAATCACTTAGTGTAATGCTTTGCATAGGACAAGTGCCCGGTAAGCTGTAGGTGTTAGTACTGTAGTCACTGTTTGAATTTCCTCATCAATGGCACTCTGGCCTTCCAAAGGGCACGACAGCCAGCCGTCAGACCCTGATTTCCTACAATGCCTTAATTTCCTACAAATGCCCTGATTTCCTACAATGCCTAGGTCACCCAGACCAGGAGATGGTGGGGGGAGTGGCTCTTCCGGGGGATAGAGTCACTTGACAGGGTAACTCAATGACAGGCTTCCTCAGTGACAGCAGGATTTCTTACATCATGGAACTGGTCTTGGGCAGTGCCAACAAAGGAATCACTTTACAAAAGACGAGTGAGACCTAGAGAAGGGTGTGAGGCTGCATCTTGATCAAGAAGGAATTTGCAACATCTGTCTCACCCACAGATAAAAAGGAAGCCAGGTCACTTTTAGGGAAGGACTTGGGGTTACTAAGACACACTGATGAAGCAACCCCTGAATTTTAATATTTTAAAATACATGTTTATGTAATGTTGAAAGTCCAGGTTTCCTGTTGTACAGCCTGCTGCCCCCACAGAATAAAGTATCCCTTGGAAAAGAACAAGATGACAAAGATTCTAGTAATCTCCAAGTGAGGGTGGGGTGCAGTGGGTGTGAGCGCCTACAGCAGAGGGCATGGAAGTGGGGAAGGAGGCAGAAAACACAGCCTCGGTTACAGAGTCTCAAGTACTTTTTTCTCAGGCTCTGAAATCATAAGAAAAGTTAGGACAAAAAAAAAAAACAGTAAGGTTTCCCTCTGGCTGAGGATCATCGCCACTGGGCTGGGGGATTGGGCACCTGTCAGAATAGTCACTGCTTTTTCCCTTGAGCACTCAGGGATGGCTCATTCATTTCTCTGCCCGGGGCACTGCTCCCTCTGCCAATGGCTGCCAGCACTTGCTAAGGATTCACCAAGAGAAAATAAATCATAAGACCTCAGAACTAAAAAGAGCTGGCATTCCTGTCTAGCCCCTATCTAATATAAGAATCGTTTTAAAGAAAAGAAACAAATACATAACATCCAGATTTTAAGTAGATAGAGAGACAGACACAGACAGAGAGAGACAGAAAGACATAGAGACAGAAAGACATGCACAGAGAGTGACAGAGACAGAGAGATACACACAGAGCGACAGAAAGAGAGAGACCGACATAGGGTATCTGCAAAGGTCTGAAACATTTTTTTATTCAATACACTTTTTTGATTAATGATTAAATCTATAACTTTAAATTTAAAGATACTTTGCTTGCAAAGGTATCTGGCAGAAAAAATCCTGGTGTGTTGTTTGAAAATGTAACATATTGTTTAAAAATAAAAATTTCCCCCGGTATCCAGACTTTTCAAATATACATTCTTCCCAAAAGGGTATCCTTACATTTCTATCAATATGCATTCATACAATTTTCATTTCATCTCTCTGATTTCTGCCTATTAATGAAAATCAGCTGGGATGAATGAACAAAAATACTGTGCTAACATAATAAAGTTCCCTAGCTCAGCACCACATCTGGCCTACCACAGACTCCATTTCCCCTGGAGGATCAGTTGACGTGTGCCAGTGTCATTTTCTGATTGCTCCTCTATTGATCCTGATTTGGGGTCTATGGGCTGCTAAGCCTTCTTTTTAAAATTTTTTTCTTTAAGACTCACTGGATATTTTCTAAAATTTTTTCTGCCAAAAAATAAAGTTGGCAGAAGTGCCACTGTGAATCACTGGGCTAAATTTTGTGGAGAAGGACCCTAGAGAAGAGAGAGTAATGGAATAGAAGTTGGAGTTGAATTGGCCACCTCCATCCCCACCCTCGAGAGGTAGCAGCTCCAGGTGCTGTGTGAGGGGAGTCAGGGTTCCTCTGCGTTATTCATGGTAGTGAAATTTAAATACAGATGTCTTTAGGTTGATCTAAAAGAAAGGAATGCTCTGAAAGAAAGTAAACAAAAGGGTCCTATGATACTCAGCTGCAAATATTCCAAGTGTAAGTATTAATATTATCTGAAATATAGCCAATAAAAACACTACTCTAAACCTGTGTGGATTCTCTTAAAATACACCAAGAGACATCTATCTGAGCCTCAGTGAATCCTCTTGTTGAGGGAAAGGGAGAAAGCCCTGGGGTGATTCTCTTCCCTGCCACTTGAAGCTGTTTCTCAGCAAACGCCTCTCCCGGCTGGTACCCGGGGCTGGGAATGTCGCTCGTCTGCTGTCTTAGGAAATCCTGATCATTTCCACCTTTGCCACGCTGTCAGGTGGATGTTTGTGGAGCGTGGTGGGAGAAGAAGGGTGGTATTTACACATTCCACAGCAATTCTGAACTTGCTCAGCCTTTGTCACTCTGTCACACAGCAGTCAGTGATATGATTGAGTGCCAACTGTATACAAAGGGCACTGAGCCTGATCCCAATGAGCACCGCACCCGTACATGCTGGCTCACCCTGGCCCAGCCTCATCATGGGGTGAAGAGCCCACAGGCCCAAGGCACGTACCCACCTACACTCCATGCCCCCTTTCCAAATTTGCTAGGGGTACCCAGGATCCTAGAATTCCCTGCCCAGACAGCTCTGAGCCCACTTCCAGGACCTGCACGGGCCCCTTCCCGGGTCTGCCCTAAAAGTGACAGCACTAGACATGGCCTAAAGGAAACTGTCGGGGAGGGGAAAGGGAGACTGAACTTGGACACATAGAATGAGGTGTCCACAGCCACATGTGCCAGGCTCCTGGCTCGGCGGGACAGAACCCGGGCTGGGAAGAGAGAGAGCCATGCTGAGGGCTAGATGCCTCCATTTGTACTTTTGCCCTGGGCCCCTCAAATGTTAAGTGTGCACCTGTCCACGGGGCCTGAGGATAGGTCTGCAACTCCAGAAGTCCCAGGAATTCTGGAAGCCAAGGATCTGTTCAGGCTGTGTAGCCACCAGAGGGGCTGGTATCATGACCAAGACAGAAAGCCTCGTATAACTCCTGATGACCCAGTGAACTCCCAGAGAAAGCAGGAGGTAGTTACTCACTCTGTGGCTTACTGGCGCTTCCTAGTTCTCCTCTCCAGCAGGCTACCTTTTCACTGTTTACTTTTACCTTCACTAGAAAGCAGTTAGGAAAAATACATTTGTGATTGACTGGCTTTGCTGTTTAGCAAAACTCTTGGTAAGAAGGGGTAGAAAATTATAGGCCCAAAGCAGGGTGTTGCCTCAAATGTGAAGCCCTTCTGTCTGAGTTCTCCACTGTCTCACTGGGAGCTGGGCAGGTTGGAGGACTGGGAGCCCTGTGCCAGCAAGGACAGTTGCTGCAGGGGAAAGTGTAAGATACGATTCAGATGCCCAGCAGCATTGATAACTGGCTCTGCAGCTGAAAATTGGGAATAATAACACCACCTTTTCATGGCTTGTTATAAAAAATAAATGAGATGATTTAAATTGTAACTAACAACTAGGTAATATATCACAGTTTACAAAGTTGCATCCATAAGTATTCACTCATTGAATCCTTACAACAATAAGTACTCATACCTCCAATCTGCAGGTGAAATACGAAGTTTAGAGATAGAAAGCAACTTGTTCATGGTGACACAGAGCCAGACTCAAGTTTAGGCATTAAGAGTAAAAGTGCAACTTATTATTGTTATTTTTATTGTAGCAAAGATTACTATCAAACTTCACTCACTAGGCCAGAGACCCTTGCGGTGTTAGCTAAACACTTGCCCCTTATGTAGCACACTACCTACACTAGTGAGTTCGCTGGCCAGTGGCTTCAACTCTAAGCTCTAGTGATGTGCACAGAAGTATAACTTCTCTTTACGTCACCTGATTTGCCTTTCATCAAGTTAATACTTGTGAACATGCTTTGTGAATGACTCTTTAACATGCAAGCGATCATGACTGATTGTCACATTTTATGAGTTTGAAAAAAAGCGGTTTTGAAAGGTTGCCTTTACAGATGAGACACTGGAAGCTGGAGGCATGCCTTGTACAACCAGGTCCTCCTTCCTTCCCATCAGAACAGCAGGTATTAGGGATTGCTGGAGGGGGAAGGTGAGACCAGAAAATACCATGCAAGGCAGTGAGGATACTTGCCATCAGTGCTCTCAAATGGAACTTTCAGCCAACATCTCCCCTTTCAAAAACAAAGAATATGAATCTACAGTATTTCATAGAAAATAACATGGTACTTGCTTTGCCCAAACACCACTCCTTCTCAGAACATGAAAAGCAATGCCAGATAACAAATTTTTGAGTCATAGATGTAATTTTCCAAGATTACAGTTATGAAAACACAATAGAGATAAAATAAATAAAATAAAATAGAAATAATGATAATTACCTTGAGTATATACGAAGCTTTCTACCAAGGAACCCAAGTACTGTGTGTGTGTGTATATATGTATCTTCAAATGCCACGTTTACTTTCACAACATCCCTGCAGAAGCAGAAAAAGGGAAACATAATCAATATATTATACAACTATACCTGTAAATTTCCCTCTAGCTCTAAAACTTGAAGTCAGGGTTCCAAACCAATGGAAGAACTTAGTGCCATCCAAGTTGGGCCTACCAATCAGTTTGATTTGACATGTACAGGGCTTTAAAAGAGTTTGAGCCAATATTTAAAATTCAGAAATTTTCACATAAAAATCCAGATTTGCAGCTTAACTTGAAAAATCTTACGTGGCAATAATCACTGGAGCTGCAGGCTTTCAATGGGGCATAAACTTACTAACCTGGCCACTGCTAATTTCAGGTACCTGACTAGCTCTTTCTAAGGCATTTAACCTTGTAACTTCTTATGTCACCAAGATTTATAAATGTGAATGATGCCTTCAAAGTCAGTGTAACTTGAGTAAAGATATTAAGGGCTTAGCACAGCCTGGTATAATGATCATGGTTTGTCATAGCACAAGCATTTCAAAGGGCCTGTGACCCATTAGTGGACTGGTTCCCTCTACACGTGAATTACTTGGGAGATTTTTAAACCTGCTCTCCCGCTACCCAGACCAATTAAGACAGGATCTCTGAAGGTGCGGTCCTGGTATTGGTATTGCAATTGTTGTTTAACATAACTGTTGAAGTACAACAAAGCATAAAACATTTCCAGCACCCCAGACCCTCCCTTTGTGCCCCCTCCCAGTCACTACCCCAACTTCCTCAACTCTCCTGATTTCTAACAGCATGGATTAATGTTGCCTGTTCTTGAACTTTATATAAATAAAATCATACTGAATGCATTCCTTGGCATTCCTTGATTCTTTCACTCAACTTTTAGGACTGAGATGAATCCATGTTGCCGTATGTAACAGTAGCTGACTCATTTTCATTGATGTTCAGTATTCCATTACATGACTATAACACAATCTATTTCACCATGCCATTGTTGATGGAAATTTGGGTTGTTTCGAGTTTGGGGGTATAACAGTGCCGCTATCCATGAACATTCTTGAACATGTGTTTAGGTAATGCATGCATTTCTGTAAAACATATATATCTAGGAGTGGAAATGCCTGGTCATAAGGCATATTTATATTCAGTTTAATAGATATTGTTCAACAGCTTTCAAAGATGTTGTGCCAATTTACACTTTCCCAGTAGTGTATGAGCCAACATTTCTATTGTCTATCATTTAAATTTTCACCTTCTGGTGGGTGTGTAGTGGTACTTCATCGTGGTTTTAATTTGTATTCCCCTGAAGCTAATGAGGTTGAACATGTTTCATGTTTTTTGGCTGAGTATGCTCTTTTGTGAAGAACCTTTTCAAATCTCTTACCCATTTTTCTATTGTGTTGGTCTATCTCTCAATGTTGACTTATTTATGCTTGGGATATAACTCCTCGTTGGTTACATGCATGGCAAACGCTCTCCCTGTGCAGCTTGTCTTTCACTCTTTCAACGGGATGCTTTGAGAAATAGAAGTTCTTAATTTTAATATAGTCCAATTTATAGATCTTTTTCATCATGTTATTATAGTATTTTTGTGTATCTTGTTTAAAAAATAACTGCTGACCTCAAGGTCATAAACATATTCTACGTTAACATCTAGAACAATACTGTTCAGTGGGAAAGAAATGGGAATCACATATGTAATTTTAAATTTCCTAGTAGCCACATTTTTAAAAGTAAAAAAAATAGTGAAATTAATTTTAATAATATATTTTATGTAACCCAATATATCCAAAACATTATCATTTCAACATGTAAACAATATAAAAATTATTAGTGAGATATTTTGTATTCTTTTTCTAGAGTAACTTTATGAAAACTGCTGTGTGTTTTACACTTAATGCACATCTTTATTGGACCAGCTGTATTTCAGGTGCTCAATACCCACATGAGGCCAATGGCTGTCGTACTGGACAGTGAAGATCTAGATGTTATATAGTTTACCAGTCATATCTAGGTTAATATTTACATCTGTATTAATTTTGACGTGAGAATCAAGGCTCATTTTTTTCCATATGGATGTTCAAATGGCCATCCTTTCCTGTAGTGGCAACATTGCCGTAAATCAAGGGTCTGAAGGTGGAGGTTTGTTTCTAGCACCTCTTGTCCATTCTGTTGGTCTATTGTGCCTGTGGCTTCAGCATTTTTTTTTTAAAGTTCCCTGGTTGATTTTAATTTTTAGCCAGTATTGAGAACCACTACCAGTGGGTCACAAAATTAATTAGTAGGTCATAGCCAGAAATTTCATACAGTGGAACGGAATGGAATAGAAGAAAAAACATCGACATGTATCAAGTATTGTTTTGTGAAACTATTATTTCAGAAAAGTGTGTGTGTGTGTGTGTGTGTGTGTATTCTAAGTTGAGATCTAAAGAGTTTCTTGTTATCAGTGATGGTCAAAAGTTTGAAAACCACCACAATAGTGTAATCACTCTATGAAACAATTTAGGAAAATCCAACTTGCATATTATTTTATGGTCCTCATCAAGAAAAGCTATGAAGTTTTACTCTTACACAATTAGTTATAAACCAGAATTCCACATAAGGCAGATCTCTGTTGGAAACAAGCCAGGTAAAGCTAGTTACAGCTAATGGAACAGGAGGAGCTCACTAGGAGACCCTGCAATTTTGACCCAAAGTGGATTATAGTAATGACCTGTGATGTGAACATACTACAAATGAAAATTGCTAATCTGCACAATTTGAGATTTGTTTAGCGTCAGCATATTGTATGTTTTTAAAGTTTTAATCTTATGTCAAACAAGAAAACAAACTTTGAGGGGAATAAATTGAAGCCAATTTAGTCATTAATGAGGTCGAGCATCTTCACTGTTGAAGAAAATGCTCTCAGAATGTTTTGCTCAAATCTTGAAATGATTAGCTTATTGCTCAGCCTATGTCAGGATCAATCTAATCAACAAGTATTTATTGACTATCCAATAAAATATGTCTGGCAAAGGAACCAAAATAAAACAAATAAACCTTGTTCCAGCATACAAGTACTCTATAGAGAATTAAATGGATTATCATACATGATTTTTCTTCACTTAAATATTTCATTTTAGAACATGGATATAGTCAATAAAAATGATTTCAAGCCCCTAATGTTAATATCTTAACTTGTCTCTTCAAATAACCTAAATATATGCCTTACCTGTGAATTTTACATTTTCCCATTAATGAGAAACATATGTATGTATCTTTTGATTTTTGTTTTCATATGTATGCACATGTATGTAAGTATGTGTATGCATGTACTAATCTTGAGCAGACAGATTTGGGAATTTTTGCTAAATATCTTAGTTTCCTGGTATTTTCTAAAGATATAATTCAGGAAACAATAAAAAGGAGAAACTTTCCATTAAACTGAAACTTATATAAACCAAACACCAGCACAAATCCTCTCCACAGACGTTCCAGTGACCAGGTAGGCCAAAAAATAAATAACCAAAACTTTTTAACTTTACAGTAATATTTGAGAAGTAAGCACTCATATACTGAGAAATGCAAAATTCTCATACATAGGAAAGGTGAAATTTGTCTCAAGGTCACCCAAGCCAAATCCCTTTCTCATCAGAGATACCTCCTATTTATTAATAGACTTCCTCAGACTTTAAGATATGATAATAATAAACTTTAAAAATAATCTGTTTTAGAAACATAGTGATTACTAAAGTCCACTTACAATCAACATCTGTCCACCATCAATAGAAGGCTCAGTGGAGAATTTTGGCCATTAGTGTGTTGTGTAAGTTCAAAGATTCTTAATCTCTCCATTCACTTGCCAAATGGATTTTTTTATACGTAAGCCATAATGTGTTTATTTTAATTAGGCTTTTAGCTTAGTTTATGTTTTCATCATTTAAAATCCCAGCTACAAGGACAAATCTTGAGGCAATGTATATAGTATGGCTGTAAAATGATGGCATTGATTGTTGGATAGGGCTTAGGAAAATAAGTCCTGCTACTTTAGAATGAGTTCTTTCATATTGCCAGTTGTCTGGTCTGTCTAGAGAGGACACAAAGATTTGTTCAATCATCCTGGGTCCACCCAGTAAATAAAACCACAAACTTGGCTCTGGGAGGCCGAGGCAGGAGGATCGTTTGAGCTCAGGAGTTCGAGTCCAGCCTGAGCAAGAGCGAGACCCTGTCTCTACAAAAAATAGAAAGAAATTAGCTGGACAACTAAAAATACATAGAAAAAATTAGCCAGGCATGGTGGCGCATGCCTGTAGTCCCAGCTAGTCAGCAGGCTGAGGCAGGAGGACGGCTTGGGCCCAGGAGTTTGAGGTTGCTGTGAGCTAGGCTGACGCCACGGCACTCTAGCCTGGCAACAGAGTGAGACTCTGTCTCAAAAAAACAAAAAAACAAACAAAAAAACCCCCCACAAACTTGGGCTGCATACAATAAGATTGGTGTATTGGGTGTGGAGGTGTTTCCAGGAGAGAGAAGCATATAACTGCATTCAATTCCAGAGGAAGCTCCCCTGTGTTCCTTTTGCCTATCTCTCCACTATGATCTGCAGTTCCTCAGGATTCAAAGTTAGGGACAGATTGTCAAAACAGCATTCTTGATGCCAACTGGCCTACTCAATGAACTTGATTCTAGGCTTTTTGCCAATAAATCAGTCTTGTCCCCAATCCATCTTTATAAAGATGTATCTCTCCAGGTCAATCTTTGCACTGCATCGCTAAATTCACAATGGGGAGGCCTCGGAAAGCCCAAGGCTATTGTGTAGATGGCCTGGAACACAAGGCAAATGAATGGTTGCCACGATACACTCTGTTCTATAAGGACGGAGCAGCTTTGGAGCTGGCCCAGGACCCTCCTCCCATGTGTGTTCAGACAGCTCCTGGCAATGCCTCTGCTCTGGCTGTGGGGGCCAGGGAAAACTCACATAACTGCGTGTGTGCGTGCGTGTGTGTGTGTGTGTGTGTGTGTGTGTGTGTACAAGCGTATCTTTCCTGACCTATCACTCTGCAATGATTAGTACAACAAGCTGACTTTCAGAAAAGAAATATCTGATGTTCTTGCTTTTTGCCCAATTTTACCATGCTTTAGGGGACTTTTAGCACAGGACAGCATTACCCTGCTTCAGAGGCTGTTTCAAGCTGGATCGGCTCCATAAAGAAGGATCTCAATAATCACAAAGTGATCTCCCAAGAAAGTCACACTATGATAGAATAAACAAGTACCAGTGGAAAGGAAGCTCCATGAGGGCAGGAACTTGTCTACCTTGTTCACTGGTGATACCCCTGGTCCTGGAACAGGCTCCAGCACACAAAAAGCACACAAATGAGTGCAAAGTGAAGAACAGAATACTGCTTATGGAGAGCCTATCACTTGTCGGATCATATGGAAGGCTCTGGGCATACCTTGTCTTTTTATTCCTTATAACAAACAACACTGAGTGACAGATGCTGTAATAGTTGGCTTATAAATATGGAACCTGAGGTTTGAAGAATTTCACTGACTTGCTGGGGTCATAGTTAGTAAGCAGGAAGCAGGAATTCCGATTTAGATCTGTCTTTCTATCCATGCTCTGTCCACCCCACCAAGGCTTCTCCCCAACAGTAGAAGCAAATGATAGATTGAATTTTGGTCTTTTGTTGTAAGATAACAAGTTAGAATCTTTGAGTATTATCATGGGTTCCCATACTCCTCCACGTGACAAGTACTCTGTGAATGGCTGATGGACTAGGACAGGAATACAGAGGGGTCCAAATCCTATATCTCAGTGTGCAGAAGGCCAATGGAGTTCTGGCTTTCTCACTCCCCTGCTATACCACTGTAAATCTCAGTAAGCCTAAATTTCTTCACCTGAAAACTATAAAGCATGAGCCCTTTTTTAATGAAATGAGAAAATGCATACATACATAGCAAGGTCTCGATAAATGTAGATTGTTACTAACCCAGAATTATCTTCAAACTTATTTAAACTAATTTGATTGATAGTTTTTAAAAAGGCAGAAGTAGGTGGGAGATTTTTTAAAAAAATATTTTGTAGAGATGGGGTCTTGCTATGTTGCCCAGGCTGGTCTCAAACTCCTGGGCTCAAGTGATCCTCCCACCTCAGCCTTCTGAGTAGCTACGACTGCATGCCACTGTGCCCAGCTCAGAAATATTTTCAATGAGAGGACCACACAATTATTATCTATATGAACATATGCCTATTTTCTCTTTAATGAATTTTTCCTTTTTGGACAGCAATTCATCTGATGAAATTGTATTAAAATAAATAGAAACCCTTTTTAAGAAAAAAAAAAGGCTTGTAGGTGAAGGGTAATGAAAAGGTGAAGTTTAATGTATGAACCCTCACTTATTATAGATTAATGAATAAATTAATATTCATCATCTGGTGAGTCCCAAAGGTTTCTTTCTCTTGCTTTGTGTAAAGCTTTTCAGAAAATAAAAATGCTTAAAATAACATCGTTGCTAAACATTTTCCTGGATTAGAAAAAATAAAGTTTTGTTTTATTTTGCTTTTCTACATGAATCTGGAAGTTTTAGAATGAGTCAGCTAATTTCTTCCGGGCATGACATTGAGCACTAAATCCCTCAAGACAAAACCAGTTTAGGAAAGTCTGTGGGATTAGCAAGACCTGCCTTGTTTTAAATTTAAGGCACTCTGAGCTGATCTGAAACGGCCTTTGCCCTGCCACCTGGCAAAGATCTATGGCCACCCTTTTTATTCCACCTGGAGTCGGGGCTTTCCTAATAAACCAAGCTATGCTGAGCATTCAGCCTCGTGTGATTTCACTGCCTAAACCATTCTTCCTGTCCCTCAATGAATCAGCTTGAACTTGCCGAAGAGGAAGGAATATAGGTCAGAAGTAGAAGTTTGGACTCAACATTTGCTCTCCAACACTAAACACTTCCGGAACTAAAACTCTTCAGGCAAAGGGCTTCAAGTCTCTTTTTTCTGTATTTCTTCCAAAACCTCAAGCCAAAATTGAGCATTTTCATCATTTCACTGTCTCTCCCTCCCTGTTTCTTTCTCCCTCTTTCTCTCCCCATCTCTCTCCCTCTCCTCTCTCTTACTCTCTCTCATGCGCGTGAGCAAACACACCCACACACACACACACACACACACACACACAGAGTCAAGGCCACCATCGTTGTGAAAGTTCTCAAATACTAACCGCATCAATGAGACGGCACCTACCTTTCTGAAACTTCAGTCCACAACAGGTGCCCCTTGCTTGTGAAGAGCAGAAAGAGATTTCCAGCGTCCTAGCCAGCTTCGTTCTCATCAGAGAGCAACACACCTCATCCCTGTGTGAGCTCCGAAATTCTCTCAGAGACCCACCCTTTAAAGTTGCAAGTCAAGATTTCTGACTGAGGGCAGTCAGTGACGTGAGGCGAAGCTACTGGATGGCACCTCAGGTTCTTCCTGATAGGATGTTGCTTCCTGTATCACCACTTGGAGAAGAGAAAACTGGAGTTTAGTTAGACATTGAATTACAAACACACCAATAGCCTCATCGTTGTTGGCTTTTTGCGCACACAGCCATTAGTCAGCTACTGAACAGGATGGTCTTGCCGTTTGTATTAAAAGGAAGGGACTTATGTGGCGAAGAGAAACCTGGAACACTGTCAACAACACTGCACTATCCTATGAGCTGGTTTGACAACTATAGTACTCTCTAGAAGCCGTGAATCCCAGCAGGGCTTTTTGCTATTAAATCGCCACCACTACTACTACCACCGTGCCACAAAACTCATCCACTTAGGATCATCAGTCCACAGAAATGTGATTTCTCTGCCTGTTTCCTAGTAATTGAAAAAATAGTCGCTTTTTTAAACCACATAACAACCAAAAAATAAAATACTCTGGCAATCTTTCCTTTTCAGAACTGTCAGACGTGATTTGTATTGTTTTTTATTTCAAAGAATAATTATCACAGAGAAAGAAAGACAAGCCTATTCCTATCAGGAAATAAACATTGTTTGTTGGCTTGAAGCACTTCAATTTCAAAGGCAAGTTTGTATGCATTTTTCTGTGTTTATTTGAGAAGTTGTACTTCTGGGGGCCATTTTCACTTTCTCTCGCCTGAAGATTAAACAACTCTGGGATTGGATTATTTAAAGGTGATTTGGCAAGTAAGAAAGATTCAACAAGTTGATTCACGTATCCCTCGTAAACCAAACATCAGCAATGCCGCCTACTCTGAAAGCCTGTTTCAAAGCTCTTCTCATTAGCCGTCTTCAACTCCTGAAAGACATTTTTCTTTTTCCATCAGCTAATAGACAACGGTAAATTACAAGTGGAGTACAGGCCGAGAAAGGGTAATGGCGGTTTCAAATTCATTGAAACTCCAAAGTTCCTCAAATTTCGCTAATGAATTTAGTTCAAACAAAGAGGATTGATAAAAAGGTCCTTTCCTGGATCGCTCACTCGGTTCTTTCTAGTCTGCCCTCCTCTTCGCAGACTTTCTTTTTTTCATTAAGGGGCTCATATGTTTAAAAAACCATCTGGCAGAAGGACTGAACTTACAGAAGATTGGTCCCTAAATGGGGTCATTGTCAGTTCAGGTCTCCATCATTTCTTGCCAGGAGACTGTTGCAGAACTGCCTGGTCTTCCTGACATCGGGCCTTCTATTTCTAGCCCATCTGCCTCCCATTGGCACCTCAGTCATCTTCCTAATTAAAACATTTCTTTTTCTTTATCATTTCTCTCTCCCCTGCTGATAGACCTCTACCAGCCACCTTCCTCCTGTAGGATTAAGAGCAATCTCCTTGGCATGCCAGGCAGCCTGGTTGGAACCCACCGCTCTAGGATCTCTATTTGCAGCTTCCCGCTGCATTCCGGGCAAAACAAGCAAACAGCTTTCGGGCCCCTGCCATGGGCTGCTCTTTCTGCCTTCTCCACCTAATGAAATCTGACTCCTCTCTCAAGCTTTCTCAGCCCTCAGCCCTCCCTGTTCTGTGTTTGTACCTACATTACAACACTAACTACACTATTATAGCTTAACCGTTTTTGTATCTGCTTCCCCGCTACTTTGGGAATCCTCACGGGACAAGCCTTAGGCATCTCTCTATCCTTGGAGCTTAGCATAGCGCCTATTCAATACTTGCCGAACAATGAACACCCAAAATTGTGGGCAACATTCATTTTCACTCCAGGGATATCTGAGGAAGAGAATACTCCTGAACTCTCTTCCAGGTTCCTTTTCTCAGAATTAAAAAAGCCAAAGGAGTACTGTAGAATCACTCTTTTTTTTTTGTTTTGTTTTTTTTGTGTAATGAAATACATGTTATTTCATTATACAAAAACTGATGAGATATAATGTTCAAATCAAATAGGAACAATTTATACATAGGTCAATACCTCCTATATAATCAAAAGGATCCCTTTAGCATCTGCTGTCTTTCTTGACTCACTGTCAAGGGATAAAATGTAAGGACAGATGTAAAAATAAGCCTATTGCACGCTCTGTGCTGGAGGGACGAGAGTGAGGAATTCTGAGGGTTTCAGTGAAGACCGTGCAGGAGCTGAGGGTCTCCGTGCAGGTTCTGCTCCTCTGAGGAAGACAACCCCAGGGCAGGAAACAGGCCACCGAGCTGAAAACAAAGAGGAATATGGTTCTTTCAAGGATTCTTGAGGTAATTCCTTTCTCAATCTCTCTCTCTCTCCTCACAGTGAGTTTATCAGTTTACTGTTAATAGAACAGAGAACCTCCAAAGCGTTATAGGAAAGCGCGAGATGGGTATATGGGTGTCATTTCTTCTAGGTGATACTTAACTGTTTCATTTTACGAGAAAACTTTAGGAGTGAGTTAAGACATTAAGTCAGTTTTATATTTTGAATCCTCATTAACAGATATTGAGTCATTCATTAGAACATTAACAAATTCACTGCATTTTAAAAAGTGAATATCACACCTCTGACGAATGAAATGCAGATATTAAGCGTGACAGTGGAGAGGTTTTGTCAGAGCAGTAGGGATGTGTTACAAAACTGATGGGTTTTCACACACAGAGCAAGCTGGTCTCTAGATGCTGCTGAAGTGAGTGAACGTGTAAAATGCCTGCCTCCGTGTACATTTCACACAGAGAAGGACAGGAGGGAATAAGAGCAGCACAGACCTGAGGCAAACCCAGTCAAGATTCTGGAAGGCCGCTCAGGAACTCGGAAAAGGAAAACAGAGAAAATAGGATACAGGAAAATGGACTCTGGGCCGCGGCAGGAGGAAGAGAACTGGATATTGTACGAAAAGCTCTGCCAACCAGGAGAAGAGCGTACACAGCTGCATGGAGTGTAGACATAGAAGAAAAGGAAGTGAGGCAACTTCTGAGCTGCATGCCAGGCTTGGAGCCAACTCTTGACCTAATTTTCTAGACAAGAAAATATACGTTAGATAGAATCGATCTGCTTTTCCCCCAACAGACAGAATCCCTTCCAAGAAACTTAATGACTACAGTTTTGGCCATATTGTTCTTACCCTAACCGGGCAAGTTTTTTGGCTTTTACTATCAACAAATTCTGTTTTCTTCTAATGTTTTCTAATTTCATAGACTTCAAATGCTGAGGTTTGCTCACAGTTTCAGCCAAAATGCTACCAAACTTTGTATTCTTTAAATAGGTGTGTGGGAAAACTTATATGGGATACAATGAAACACAAATGTCTTCACAAATGCTTCCCTACTACGCTGGGAAATCTTAAGTGACATGCCTTAGTCATCTTTATGTCCCTGTATCAATATCTACACTGACTGAATTTGAGGACTACATCTTATTGACACAAAAGTCTTCCCTCCTTCTTAGGATGGTTCACTTAAATCCCCAAACGGATTATAGGGCCTCAATTTCATCTCTCCTCCTTCCACTCCACCCAGCTTCTACGCTTACCCTGGCCCAGGGTTGAAAGGCTCCCTGGCAGATAATTTGAGAGGCCACTTTGTGAGAAAGTGAGTAAACTAAAGAAAAAAATCATCTGCAGTCAAATGAGTCATGAGAACAAATGGTTCACATACATTCCAACTGGCTCGGGTACCCTCCCTCCCTCAAAACTCCATCCTCTTCTAACCTACTATTAACATATCTCTTATTTTTTTATTGTCTGTCTCTCCCCTAGGTAAGCTCCAAGAGGGCTGGAATTTCTGTCTGCCTTGTTTACTGCGGAATCCTCAGGGGTTGCCAGAACAGTTCCTGGCACAGAGTTGGCACCCAATGCTGACAGAGTAAATTTATTTACCTATGTATTTATGAGCATGTCTCTTCCTCTCTACTACAATAGGTAGTTACTTTTTTAATGATAATCCATCAGGCTTTTTCAAAACTTGAAGTCAATATTGTGTATCATGAAGGAGGCCGGTTCTACTCTGAGTTTGTTGGAGGTGGGGAGATTTTTCCCTTGAAGACTTAAGTCTATCATATACGGAGGACTTGATGCAAAGGATTCAAGTGTGGCTGTCAGTGCTGGGGGCAGGACACAGCCCAACTTGCCTCTTCCAGAAAGTTTTTGTTGCTCACCCCCGGCTCACTTTGTGCTCATTATGTGATCTTATTCTTATTAGCTACATGACTCCAGACAAGTCACTTAACCTCTCAGTCCCTTAGGTTTCACAGCTGCAAAATAAGGAAAATAACAATACTTATAGAGTGGCAAAAACACTGAATGAGTGTGTGTGTGTGTGTGTGTGTGTGTGTGTATAAGCACTTCCAACAGTACCTGGTACTGTTTACTACAGTACGTAGTAAACACTATGTGAATGTCAGCTATGATTATGGTTATGATTACTATGATGATTATTAATATATTTAATTTATAGGCTTTTATTCTTATGTTACTTTGTAACAGAGTTTCTTTCATGCACATAGATTTAGCTTCTCCAATTAAATCTTAAGTACGAGAACTGTGTAAGTTTCCAAGTTGTAGCCATTACTGTTTTCTGAACATAGTATTCATTCATTAACTCATTCAGCAAGTATTTATTGGGTTTATACTTTTGCCAGGCACATCATATCTTTTGAAGGAACTAAGGATCTTAAGAATAAAAATATAGCATGAATGCCAAAACAGACACAAATATATACTCTTACAGATGAGCAAAAGCATTCACAGACCTATTACACAGAGATGCAGAGAGAAATAACCACATGCGTATGCCATGTGGGTATATTTATATGCTCGTATGCAAGTACAAAGGTACGAATGCAGACCGTAGAGAAGATCGACTCTCAAAATTTACTATTTCATATGCCACATGCATGGAAGCATAAGCTGCGGATTTTAAATGAGGAGCTAAGACTACATAATATGGAATCAGGAAACAGAAGTGGACAAAGTTTTCATCTCCTCATGACTATCTCAGTCTTTAAAGATGGAACTTGGTAATTTCAGCATCTGCAATTCCTTTACCCGACATCGTACTGGGCATCTCAGTAAATGTTTCATGTGCTTTGAATGGATTCATAAGAGTTGCATTGGCACTAAATGGGTAGGAAGAAGTAGAAGGCAAGGGGGAGACAGATAAGTGTTTGAGTAATATCTGGGCTGCCAATACATGCCTTGTGTGAACAAGGCAATGAGGAAACAAAATGCTTCTTATTCATCCATCCATCATCTACCCAACACATATATTGCTCAAGTACAAAGATGAAGACAATGTCCCTGACCCCAAGGAGATCATAATCTAGCTTTTCCCTCTTCTTCCTGTTCTACCACCTATCCCATACCCTACCATGCCACCTGCTAACAAAGAACTGGGAGAAGAGCTTCTTGGGAAACCTGAGACACCTAAGAATGTATACCTCTCATTATCATGAATTCTCTGGTAAGTTTTTTTTTTAAAGTGGGATGGGATGCCTTATGAAAAACACAAGCTAGACCAAGTTTCGCAATGTCAGCCAATGATGACCCATTCCCAAGGGCAAGACACCCACACCCTCCACCTTCTCATCAACAAAAAGATTTGGTTACTACCTGGGGCATTAGACAAATACAGACCAAGCTTGAGGTTGAGAGTAAGCCATGTGTAGGACTATGGCTGTTTGGCAGGCTTTGCTACTCTTTGATCATTTCCAGACCCTCCCAAGGGGGAGACATAAACCAAATGAATTTCCCCTCATCAGTTGCTTTTTTGTCGCCAAAGCATCCCAGGAGACCTCAACATCAGTGTGACTCAAAGTGGTCCTGAGATTCCAATCCTGGGAAGCTATTTCCTTTCTCTTTCTGGTCCTGAGGGGGAGCTGCCCTCCTACTTGCTGCTATCAAGTAATTCCAGAACATAGCCCCATCAAATTACTTCCTTGTTCTAGAACTTATGGCTTCCTTATGCCAGTTACATTAATTCTAAACTTTTATGACTATTTCCTAAACCCCTCTCTGAAATGCCATCCCCACCTCACACGTCCCACCTTACTCTCCACCAAACCCCAATCCCAGTCTCCACTTCAGGTAAGCCAGCAGCTATGCCCACTCTGACTTCGGCATGTGCCCACCTGGGATCCCTCCTTATCCAAGCCCCACCCCTTTCTTCTGGGAAACTTTGCCTCTCAAATAAACCTTTCTCTTCCATGAGTCTTTACGCTAATTATCTAAATTACACCCTTAGCCTCATTTTATATGGAGTTCATCTTTAACACTACAGCACAAACTGCTTCTGTAATACAACTTGATCAGTGTGTGTGTGTACACACAGATATCTGCCCTGTCTTCAGGAGGCTGTAAACACTATGAGCCCAGATCTCATCCCAGAAACACCGCTGGGTTCACAGGAGGCCCCAAATACATATTACTTAAGAGTGAGATAACATACTTTTATCTGAGGATGATATCAAGCCCTTATCTGATGATAACACTCTTTTCCTCTTTGTTTTAAGCTATATATATTATTTTCTGCTGCTCTTCCTCCTTCCATGGTGTTATCATTTATTCAACAGCTATTAATTGAGCACCTCCTGTGTGTCTGAAAATAAGGACATCACAGCAAACGAGACAGAGGTGGTCCCTGCTTACTAGCTACTTGGAGTCTGCAGCTTTGACTACAGCTAGAAAAGGCAAGCACATTCCTTGAATGCAGGCAGCCATTCACTCTCCCTCTGTGGGAGTCCACCAAGAGATCAACTGAGCTACATGGCAAGTGCTAGGGCTCCAATATTTTGGAAGGCACTAAAGGGATATAAACAAAACCACCACATACTAAGCTGATTATAAAGTTTCCTTCACTGGCTTCTAGTAAGACTCTACTTAAGAAAAAAAATCTCTTTTTTCTGTTGCATTAGACTGGTTTTGAATTAGAAATTCAGATGTCATCTAGCCTGTTTCACTATTGGGTGCTGTTTGAAGTGTTTTATAGGACAGGATGATTTCTATTCACTTATATCTGTTCAGACAGATGCCTCATAGCTTCCATGAAATAAACTTGCCAAAAATTAGTTTCTCATCAAAAAGAAGTAAAAATTAAGTTTACTAAAAATGATAATACATGTCACCAAATATTTAGATAAATACTTTATAATTATAACATTCATTCACACATACATTTATGGTACTGTCATCATAGCAATTATGACACCAGTAAGTATGGCTAAAATAAAAGGTTTGTTTCATCATGTTAAACTGTCTGCAAGACCCATTTGCAAAACGGGATACTAGCCATTTATGATTAAATGTCTGGACTCAATATTAAGAGGATAAATGGTATATTGGGATGCTATCTCCCAGAAATATATTCTAAACTTTTAGCTATTTAGGTCCATAAAATCAAATCAACTGTCCAACTAATCAAAAAATAAATTTAAATATAAAAATAATTACTAAAAGTGTTTCAAACTTTAGTTAAAATTTTAAAAAATCTTTTATCAAAGCTGAAATGGAAATTATATGACTGTCAATAATGAAACCTCTTCAGCCTCAGGAATGCACTGCTAACAAGGTTCCTAAGCTTTCTGAGAAAGTAACATAATAACTAGAACAGATCAGAAAATTTTTGGACTGTTAAACTCCATTACTGAGTTTCAGCAAAAAAAAAAGTAAAGGAAAGGCCCTTGTATGGTCACACATGGCAATAGCAAAAATAATCTATAAATCATGCATATTTTCACGGTAACAATGATGGCTCATGGCTTCCATAATCGGTAACCACTAGAGTGACTGATCTCACATATTGGAGCAATTCTGCCATTCCATTCTTTACAAGTCAGGAATGATCTATATTAAACGTGATGGATCAGATATCCAAACACATGCCACACTTCATACTATGTAAAGTAAATGTAAAACATGGAGCTAATTAGAGCAAAAATACCATTTAACTCTTCTACAGTTCCAATCATGTGAGTAATTAGTACTCAAGATAGATTATGACTATTGCAAGGGCACTTTCTGTATATGTAACATATTTACCCTGGTCCAAACCCAGTAACTTAATTGTCTTAATGTAATTCATAATAAATACATTTTATATCATGATCTAGTACAAAAGTATTTATAAATACATACGTATGTACATATGACTGAAACCAAATTTTCACAAAACAATATACTATACTATACTATTTGTGATGTACTCCATTGTTTATTCAGGTCTAATCTAGAATCTTTAATTTAAAAAATGTTGGTCTGGGCCAGGTGCGGTGGCTCACCCCTATAATCCTAGCACTCCAGGAGGCCGAGGCGGGTGGATTGTTTGAGCTCAGGAGTTCGAGACCAGCCTGAGCTAGAGCAAGACCCCGTCTCTACTAAAAAAAAATAGAAAGAAATTATCTGGACAACTAAAAATATATATAGAAACATTAGCCGGGCATGGTGGCACATGCCTGTAGTCCCAGCTACTTGGGAGCCTGAGGCAGTAGGATCGCTTGAGCCCAGGAGTTTGAGGTTGCTGTGAGCTAGGCTGATGCCACGGCACTCACTCTAGCCAAGGCAACAGAGTGAGACTCTGTCTCAAAAAAAAAACAAAAACAAAAACAAACAAAAAAAAAACGTTGGTCTGACCCACCGAATTGGTTTATTGACCTATTAGTGGATGAAGGTGCACAATTTACAGTGCTCAAAGCAACCTAATTTGATTGCTTTGCCCTTTCTACAACTCCTACTACTTAGATTTTTTTCCTCCTCATTTCAGTTGCTTTAAAGACAGTTTCTAATGAAATAAAAAAAAAATCTGGGTAAGCATCAAATATTAGAGAGTGATGGGTGCCTATTTCTCCTTTGAGGTCCCAGCACCTATAATTGTAGGTTCTAGGCACACACTGGTACCTTGACAAATTTTGTTGGATTTGAGAATAAATAAAGGGGTATTTTTGGTGTTTGTTTAGAGTCGCAGAAAAGGGATAATACCTTTCACCTGAGAAAAACAAAGCCCACTCAAGGAGGCTTTGTAGCCAGGAACAGAAAGGTGAAGGCGGGCTGAAATCAAGTCTAGGCCGCCAGCCCATTTGGACAGTCTCCAGGGAACCCTGCTGAATCCCCACATCAGAACTCAGCAGAAACCTGGGCTAGATCTCTATTTACCTGCGTGGGGTTAATGTCCAGAGAAGGTGGAGGCAACCCAGCAACCCTCTTCTCAATTCGTGTCGCAAAATCCCATGAAAGCAAAGGCAAAGGTGGAAAACCTCAGAACACTGTAGCCCTGGGACGCTCCTAACGGACTTGGCAAGGCCTCGTATGATGGGGCTGCAGGGAGATGGCCGGCGACTCGCCCTGGGGCACGACCTGCACGGGAGACAGCGACCCTCAGTTGCTGCCTGCCTGTGCGGGGACAGCAACTCGGGACAAGGCCTGCGTGGGGACAGAGACTCTTGGCCTCGGCCTGCGTGGGGACAGAAACTCGGGACAGGGCCTGAGCGGGGACAGAGACCCTTGGACTTGGCCTGCGTGGGGACAGAAACTCAGGACAGGGCCTGCGCAGGGACAGGGACCCCGGCCCCGTCCTGTGCGGCGCCTCCTCGGGCGGCGTGTTAGGGCCCTCCCCGCACACCCCCGCACCTCTCTCCTCGTCGGAGGCCCAGGCCGCGTTCGTGGAGCAGGCGGGTGGCGCCGCGGTGCACCCTGGGACGCGGCTCGAGGCCAAGGGCAGCCCCAGCAGGCCCCAGCGTTGCTCGTGATGACGACAGCTTCTTTCACGGGTGCCCTTTCCGTGTCAGGCACTTTGCCTGGGCTACACTCATCTCAGTCGGCACGTTGACCTTGCGGCAAGGGCATCACTTATGGTTCAGGGGGCTAAGTTACTTACCCAAGCCACACAGTTAGGACACGGCACATCCGGGGTTTAACCTAGGTCTTTCATGATTCCAATCCCGGTGCCACTCACAATCTCTTCAGAGGAGAGAATTCTGTAACTGGCCTACAGACTGTTGACAACTTCCAGGGGTAGGGATAGGAAGGGGAAACTGTTGCAGAATAATTCTATAAACATCCATGTATTCTCTCAGGAGGCAAGTCCAGGTCTGTAGGTCTGCAGCAACCCCTCATTACAAGGTTGAATTAACAGAGATTGATAAATAGAAGACAGATCAAATGGGGCAATGAAAAACCTCTCTAGCAAAAGAGAGGGGGAAAATTATTTTCTGAATATTTGATTAAAATACAAATCTATGAAAACCATGTATAGAGGAGATAGTATAGTCTAGTAGTTAGGAAAACAGGCCTTGGAGTCAGACAGCCCAGAATTTAAACTCTGGATTTAAACTCTGACTTTAATTCACTAACTTTGGGATGTGTGGCCTAAGGCTTTTTAATAGCCCTCTAAAATGCTCATTTCCTTATGAGTAAAATGAGGATAATCATTTCTCCTTGCAGGGTGTCTTGAGGATTGAGAATGTCTATAAAGCATTTAGCACAATATCTGGTAAAATTAAGCACTCAGGAAATGATATCTATTTTTACTATTTACAATGAGAGTGCACAAAAATTTTAGAAAATATCTGATTTATGTTCTCAATAATAAGCAACTTAATTATTAAGTCTTATTAAGTCTTAATAAGTCTTACTATGTCACCATGAAAGAAAAACAAAAAGGCATTAAGGAGAGCTCAGGATGAGATAAAAAGACAAGAAGTTGGGATATGTGTTCATGTTAAAACGTGAATGGAGATGGCTGAAAAGAGACTGCAAGGAAGTGGAAAATAATAGATTTAAAACCTGCTTTGGAGGTGATGATGAGTTGAGTTGACACTAGAGAAGATCAAATCAGGTATGAAGAGGTGGAGTTCAGATATTCCCCTGGGTCACTCAGGAGAAAGAACAAAGATGAAAGTGATAACAGATAAGCATGGAGATTAGAAAGTAGAAAATCTACAAATACTGACTTAAAGAACTGTAAATAATAGTAATATTGAAGGGTGATCAAATGACTTAGCAAAAAAATATACGGGATGATATATAAAAGACTCATTATATTCTGGGCAAGAATACTGACCAGATCTAGATATAACCTCAGGAAATTTTTGTATTTCAAGGATAAGAAATTATTGTGGAAGCACCCTGCAGAAAAGCACAGTTAAGTTAAAATAATCAAAAGGAGCTAGTCTTAGCTTTCTCCTTAGCTTAGAACAGCTAAGGCCAGAAAACAATGTAGCAAAAGGGCAACTGTTTAAGAAAAATTGTGACACAAAAATTATTCCCAAATTGTCATTCAGGTTAACAAAAGGAATAGCAAACAAAAGACATACTCTGATATACAAAATCTCAGAAAATATATCCCTCTTTCTAGGAAAGTTGCCAAGAAGCATAAATAACCCAGCCATCCTTCCTGGAAACATTATCAAACAAGGGAACCAAAATTAAAATTAGCTTATTAGACACATCATGAAATTGAGTTAAGACTAAATAAATATGAATTGAATTTTTGAATTTTTGAATTTAAAATTCAAAAATAAAATTTGAATAGAAGAACTATAATGTAAAAATTTATTGCGAATAGCAATTTGGTTTATGAATTCAGATGAAATTAACAATGGCCAGAAAGCTAGACCGGGCAGGAAAAGGAAAGTGAACTAAATCTTGCATGTAATAGAATCAATCTACACTTAAGACGTAAGTCTTGGCTTTGATAACTAGCAAAAGGAATTTTCAAGCATGTTTTTTGAAAAGCATAGAAAGATAATGATTTGTATAGTTTAACACAGTAGGTATCTTTTCCAAATAACTACAAGAGATGATAAATACAAATTACTAATGATCTATACTCAAACCAAAAGAAAATAAACACTAAGAAATAAAATAAATAGCAAATATGTAATTTATGACCAGCAAAATCATTTAAAAGGTTAAACCTATGTACATTTCAATAAAAAGGAAAAAGAGACAAAAGCTTTTTGATGTGTTTATGCTATAAAATTCATTTATTATCTGCAGCTTATAAATAATCAGACCAAAGAAATCATACCAAAAGGTTTAGATGAAAAGTCACATAATATAGTGGAACCTCAAAGCCTGGCCTTGCATTATCCCAATGCACTTTTCTCTAGGTACTGCAGTGTTTTTTGTTTTTGTTTTTCACCAGCTGATTCACAACTCAAGTAGCAGAGCCAGGGTGGACAATACAGACTGCATAAGAGTTCTAGCGTCATCTGTTCTACATATCACTACTCCAAATGGCATGCTGCTGTGTTTGTGAATCCAGCCTCCCACAGTGGGTATGTCACCATTGACCTATTAACAATAGGAATGACACATCCTCACTGGAGGTAGAACTTTGCCATCCTCTGCAGCAGACTGTCAAAGAACAAAATAAGCAGTACTGTTTATTTATTTTTTTACAATGCTGTTAAAAGAAATGCCTCTCATGGAATTCTGGCAGCTGCTTCTTTCTCCTTGCCAAACTATCCAGCAAGTGTAGAGCGCTGCTCAGGTCTATTTCCAAATCCCCAACTGAAGGTGTGCTGACAAGCTTTTTTGCCTATACAGACCTTTCAGAGACTTGGGCTATTTGTGATTACTCCCAAATGTTACTCTGATTCCATTATCAATTTGTAATAAAACTCACCCGTACAGTGGGAAAGCTGTTGCCAGTTAAAAGTGGCACATAATTAAGAGCGCATATGCCATATTCAACCAAAGAATGCTACGTGACAACAAAAATACCATACTTGTCAACAAGGTAGCAAGTCAGGGACACCTTTTCAATGCGAAGAAAAATAGCGAAATCAGAAAAAAATTAACACATTAACTGCCATGTGAGTTGTATTTAACTCACACTAGTTTTGAACCCAGGGCCTCATGAAGCATATGTAACTAGCACATCTCTTCACCTTGGGACCCATGAGAACTATTTTTCAAGTTGCATGTAACTTAGGCACAGAAAACAATAAAAAGTAACACATTTTTCATTAAATTAGAAACAATCATTTTGTTTTCGAAGTTTTTATTCTATTTTCGTGATAAAACACTATGGCCCCAAGGAAATTTTTTTTTTTTTTCTGGTGTGGCAGTCAATGTGTTAAAAGACAATTTACAGAAAAATCGACAGTCAAAAATTCAATTCTGTTTTCCGTAAGTAAAGTATACTACTCTTTTATGTTTTACAGAAAAACAAATAAAAATACACAGAGATTTGGAGATGGAAAATATACTTTCCTCTTCTTAGCAAGTAAAAAAAGTTTAGCTGTGGAGAAACCTGCCCTTCCTCATAATTTACTGAATAACAAAAACCAAAGTCATCAGCAGTTATAAATATGCTTCTGTTGTGTTCACTTTGTGGGCTTCAAAGGGAGAAATGTGTTTGACAGAAGGCTTAAGGCAATTAAAAAACACACAGACTTCCCAATCGCCACTCCCAGAAAGTACTTTTAACGTAAACCCATGTTTTAACTGTACCTTCGAAGATTTAGTAGGCTCTTGTCTCAAACCAGACTTGCAAACACTTGAGCCTTTCTCCCTGGAAAGGAAATCATGTGCAGGTCACATTCCATTTCTTAATGCTTCTAAATATCAGAGGACTGTACTTTGAAAAAAAGTAAAAATCCTGAAAAGGAGAAACACAAGCAATTCAGGGCAAGCGCAAACATGTATTTCCCCCAATGCAGTAAGTAACTGGACTACAGTTTGGTCCAACTACTTGGTAAAGTTCAGTAAACTGCAAACTTAGAAAGGGATCACTGTGTGCTTTTCCTATATCTGTATCTGTATCTATATCCACACACACACACACACACACACACACACACACACACACACACACACACACTAGTGAGCTTTGCAATTAGTAGGGGATACATGGCATTAACTATAAAGGTTCTGATCTGAGTTCAGCTCACCTTCCTTGAAATAATGAGAAAAGTTTAGAATTGGTTTGCTGGTCTGATATATGACAGTACAGTCAGAAAAGGCATTTTATCAACTCCAATTTTCAAATTGGTATTTTAATAAAGACAACTTTATGCTGTCATAAATAACAATCATGACTAATTAAAGTTCAAAATTTAGGCCAAGTTTCCAAACATCTGGGCAGCCCACGTCTGCCAAATGCAGCCCTAGTGGGTTGTGTTAGGAAGAGATGGGAGGAACAGCAGCAGGGGAAGTCAGTGCCCCAGGAGATGCTTGTTGACTGGAACATCACCTTCAGTAGTCACCTTAAAATTATTTTTGACTTGGATGGTATTGTTTTCAGCCTATTTCAAAGGTGCCACTCAACATTCCAGTATTATTTGTGTACAGAGAACACAAATAAATTGAAAACAACTGTCCTGTGGTTTCTACCTCCTCCAATCCCTGCAAATTTGGATCCAACTAAAATTGCTCTCCCAGAAGTCACCAACAACTTCCTAATGGTCAAACCATCCAGTGGCTTCTCAGATCTCATCCTACTGTCCCTCTCACAGATACTAAGCTCCACATGCATTTTCCTTCTCAAAGCCCTATCTGACCGCTCTGACTTGACTCACAGTGTTTCTTGTTCTCCTGCCTCTCCTTTCTTTCACTTTCTGCCTTCTTCTCTCCGGGACTTGTCCCCGCTTCTCTCTCTCTCTCTCTCTCCACAGTCAGGGCTATCATACCTTCCTCCATGATTTTCGTAATTCCTGTCCACAAACGAATCCCTTCTTTGGTCTAACACTGCCCTTCTAATTGTCAACAGAGGATTTTTAATGGTGCTCTACATCACCATGTGCTGATGACAGTGCCTAAAGTCACTCGAGTGAAAACGCAACTGTCTTCCTCACAGGACTTTCTACTTCCTTATTTTAGTGGACCACCACCAGCGGCATCTCAGCCATGCCAGTGAAACAATGTCTCCTTGTTTCAGGTTGATCTTGTCCTTCCTTTTAAATTCTTTTCGCAGTTATACTTGCACACATTATTTAAAGACTCAGTCTTTCAGTTATAGAATCTTTTTCTTTAATTTCTTTAGTACTTTCTCTTTTCTAGTTCTCTTTTCTCTTTCTGGTACTTCTCTCACCTATTTTCTAATTTCTTTACCTATTGCTATACTTCCTAGATTTCCTCAATTTAATTTTACTATATTTCTATTGTTTTTCACTTTTGCTATATTAATTTATAAGGCTTCTTTTTCCCTTCTACCAAATACTTTTACACAGTTTTATCTATAATCTCTTATCTCTGAGGATATCGATAGGTTAACTTTCTCCTTGTCTAATCTGTTTCATGTTTTTGTTTTAGTCTCTGCCTTTCCCCCAATGCCTGATGACCCTTGGCTGTTCACTCACTGTGAGAGGGGGGCCCTTAAATGCCAGTTAGCTCTACGTACATAGTGATGTTTGCAACCGTGGGCTTCACAGTAGGCTAATTTGGATGAGTGATTTCTTTGGTGTACTCCCAAGGTCAATATCTTTAGATCTTTTCTCTTGGGTTTGTTAGATTCCTCAGAAAAGTCTCTTCTAGTTTCCTGCCTGGAGTTAGAAGTGCTCCAATTATAGGGTTGGGGAAGATGGTGGTTCTCAGCATTCAGTGTGTAAATGTCTAAATAATCCCACTTTCAGTGTGTTATTCTTATCCTCAGCTATGTATGGTGCTCCCTAGTCCAAAGACTCTGTTTCACTCACTCTGGGAAATAAACCTCTAATTGACGAGGGTAGAGGAGGGAGCAGTGGTTAGCTTTCATGGATTGGGGCAGGGGATCTAGAGGTAATTGTTTCTTGAATGGACTTTCCACCAACCACCCCCGGTACAGTGTGGGACTCAATACTACAACCTCCTGAGCATTCTGGGCAATCCACCTTGTACCTCAGGCTGCTTCTCAGCTTTCCCTATGCCAGGTAAGAACTTAACTGCTCCTGGGTCTGCTCAGTCAGTCATCACTCATCTACATACCCTTGAGCCACCCAAGTTGTGTGTCTTGTTGATCCTGATTTTGGTCCCTTCACTACTGTGTTAGTGAGTGTCTCAAGGGGGAGAAACCTGACGTGGGAATCTAGCCAGAAGGCCTGGATCCCCCCCTCCCAGTCCTGTTGCCCCTGCCTTCAGTGGGACTTCTGCAACAGACTCTTTCCAGTCTTTCTGCTTGTCCACCTAGCAGATACATTGCTACTGAAGTAACTTTCTTCAAACACAAAAGCAGTCATTTACTCAAAAGTTGCATCAGCTCTCCACTGCCTACAGAATAGTCAACATTCCCTAGCACAGCACCCTTGGATGATCTGACCCTAATATACTTTTCTAGTGCAACTTGTCACATAACCCCCACACATAACCAAAGCTGCAACAATTTTAGTTTTAATAGTGTACATTCATCACCTTCTGTCTTGAAGACAGGGAATAAATTAAGAAGGGGAGTGTGAGAGGATACTGGAACCAAACTACCTGAATTTATTCCCTCAGCTCTGCCACTTTACCAGCTGGATAATCTTGGGCAAGTTACTTCATCTCCACTTCTGTAAACTAGGAATCATAATAGTATCTACCACCTAACATTACTGTAAGGATTAGAAGAGCACTTAGAACAGTGGCTGGCATACAGGAAGTGCAATGTAAGTGTTAATGATTATAATTCTCTGCACATCTGTCTCCCCCTGTGGATTAGCAAGTCCTTGGAGAGGGATCTCTTCCCATTTATTCAACGTTTGTGGTGTGTCTATGACAGACAGGATGCTAACCACTGGGGACAATGTAAAAAGAGGTTGGCAAATGGAAAGACTGCTGACTAATGACTGAAATACATGACAAATGCTATAATTACAGGGAAGAGCCAAGTGCAAAGAATACAGAGCATGTAAAAATCTAATGGTGCAGAACAGATGGGGGAAGGCTTCAGAGCTCACGCTTAGGATGGGGCTGGAGGAATGATTATGTAAGGGAAAGGGTTGTGCTGCTAAGAACAGGGGATGGGGCGAACCACAGGTGAGGCTGGAGAAGCAGGTTGGGGCTAATTGCATAAGATCCTGCATAACCTGTTCAGGCTACACTTTACTGTTCAACCAGTGTTTGTCAATCTCACCGTCTGGGTGTGCCATAGAGAATTCTGAGTAAAAAGTAATGTTACTAATAATAGCTGAAATGCAGCTACTTGACATTTTAAAAATAAATTAGAACGCACTCCCAAATACTGTAGTACAAAAGAATACATAATCTATGACTCCATTTATATAAAAGACAATGCCAGGCAAAGGTAATCTCTGTTGTCTCAATCCAGGATACAGTTACCTTTAGGGGTGGACAGTGATTGAAAAGGGATCCAAGGGGAACTTCTGTGACATGCATGCTGTTTCTTGAGCTAGGGTACTGGCTCCACAGGTGTGCTGTGAAAATTCAACAAGCTGGATACTTACATGAGCATTTTTATGTATTTCTTGTTTTAAGTTAAAACAAATAAATTAGATTCATGACAGTGTGCACACTTGGAGTTCCATATGCTTTTACTGGGAGAACGGGTGGGATCAGAGACTGCTTTCAGGGGTACACTGGGAACTCACTATGCAGACAAATTATCACAGTTTCGTGTTCCTTTGTGGCCTAACTCAGAACAGCTCTTGGATGCTCTGAAAGGCCAAGAATAATTACCACACAGCCAAGGGTCACCTTTAGCAACCGTGGGGCTTAGTGGGTGAGTGATGAATTGATTTACACTCAAGAGTCAGTTATATAGGTAGAGATTCTGAAATGCCAACACTTAGCATACATATAAGATTGCTTTTCCCTCATTTTACATATAACAAGGGGCTGATGGTTCCTTTTTAACCTTATAGAGAAACACAAATCAAAAACACATCTGCATAAGCATGAGTTATAATGCATTCAACATTTATGTACCTTTAGAAACACAGTCATTTTTTTTTCTTTTCTCAAAAAGTAATTTTCATTAAAAACTAGTCATGCATCATTTGACAGGGACATGTTCTGAGAAGTGCACTGTTAGGCAATTTCATTGTTGTGTGAACATCATGGAGTACGTAACAAACTTAGACAGCATAGCCTACTACACACCTAGGCTATACATGGTATGGCCCAGGGGTGGGGAAACTTCATGTTGTAAAGCCACATTAATTTAGCTATAACCAAATAAGGCCACATTCAAGAAACTTCAATTAGATATACCTAAAAATGTACGTTATTTTGTAAAAATCTAACTACTATGTATTTAATCATTTCAAAAAATGAAAACTGTTAATTTTAAAGTTAACTAACCTTTTAATGACTGTTATGTCTGGTTTTCGTTGGAAAGCATTTGAATATTTTGTTGCAGCATGGAGGTCCACAGTTTCAGCTGATCCTCTACATGGGTATCGGTCATTTGTGACCTTAAGGGTGTCTTGATTTGGGTTAGGTAGGAGAAGGTAGATTCGCAGCAATAAGTGGTTGAAAAGCAAGAAAGGATTTTTTGGGCATGTTGCCAAAGGTGTGGGTATTCTACTGCATTTTTCCATATTTCAATGGGACCTTAAGTCTTAACATGAAACAATGACTTTAAAATGTCATTTACTGAAAGCTCAATCAATTCCACTGGCAGTTCTTTAGGTGCCTTGGTGATATCAACTAGGTGAGGCTGAAATGCTAATTTGAGTATGATGTCATGATTCTCAAAGTCAGCAAAGCTTTCATTGTATTCTCCAATTGTTCTGTAACAACTGTGTATTCTTCAAATGATTTGCATGTATCATCTTGCTCATCAATGTCCTTTGCTAACTGGGGGAAATGTTCATCCAAAATTTCCTTTTGAAGAAGTGTTCTGAAAAAAGATGGCTTTCTTCAAAATACTTGGATTTTTTTTGCCACATATCATATATAGACTTAGTTTTACCTTGCAAAGAAATATTCAAGTAGTTTTGATTTGACATGATATCACACAGATATGCTGCATTCCTATAGAAATCTTCTTCCAATAATTCACATTGCTGATTCCGTTCTTCATAAAATTTAACCATCTGTTCTCACAGAGATAAAATTTTGGCTAACACCTGTCTCCGTGATAGCCAACACACTTCAGAATGATATGGCAAATCCACACTAAATACCTCATCATTCAACTTTAGCATGTTACGAAACTGACAATGCCATGTTGCATTTGCACGAATATAGTTAACAATACTCATAACTTGGTGCAAAGTGTCACTTAAAGTAGTAGCTTTAGCACAGAGATTTTGCTGATGCAAGATACAATGAAAAGAAATGAGATCATCTGGATCTGTTAATACTGTTTATCTGGGCAAGAAACCCTTCATGTTTTCCTGTCATGGAAGGTGCACTGTCTGTACATACACTCACTGAATTTACCAAATTCAGTTCAACTTCACATTTATCTTGAAAGTTGTTAAAGATATCTATTTCTCATGTTCTGTTGCCAAGAGTGCCCAAAGTAAATCTTTCTAGCAAAGAAAATCTTCTGTTATGACCCAAATGAAACATAAAACCTGTGCCGAGTCAGTAGTATCAGCTGATTCATCCAAAGCAATCGAATGATACACATTTTCCTTTTGAAGCATTGCATGAAGTTGTTCTGTTAAGCTGAAGGCTAATTCATGCTGCTGATCAGTTACAGTTTTCCTTGAAAGAAGCAGTTGTTTGTACTTTGAAGCATTATCGGGGTCTGAGCATCCTACAACTTCGACAATGCATTCTTTCACAATTTCTACATCACTGAATGGCATCCCTTTTTCCCTAATATACATATATAAGCTACTTTATAAGTTGCTTCAGCAGCATTATTTCCAGGTCTTATTGCTGCTTGAAAGAATTGTCTTTGCTTTTGCTTTACATCTTTTAATTTCTGCAATACAAACTTTCATACCTCTCCCTCTAATTTAAAATATTTATGGTCCTTATGATTGTTATAATGTTGATGAGTATTGAATTTCTTTAATGTTGATACTGTAGTATCACAAAGCAAGCAAATCATCTTATCTTTAGCAGAAATGAGATAATATTGCAATTTCCAATCCTCATTAAAAAATCTGTTTTCTTCCTTCAGCGTTCTCTTGGTTTTCTTTGACGTGATGGGTTGTTAGACAGACAATTAAAAAATACTGTCGAGCTGTGCAACTATTCACAAATTCCACTTCAAACAAACACAGTGCACCATTGTCAAAAGGTGGCATATGTGACCCCCATAAACTCTCACCAACCAGACTCATGTGGTAGTGGTGCCAGTCAGGTGGGGGAAGTTAGAAAGAAATTGTGAGCATAGCAGCCATCGATTTAGTTCTCATGGCTTACTAATGTTCTACTTGTGCCAGTCAATCTGGGAGGATTATTTCATTGAAACTTATTTTATTCTTTAGTATTTTTAAATCTGTTCATTTTAAAAATAAAATAAAAATACAAAAGACAAACAAAAATGTATTCATAAAAATAAAAGGATTTATTCCATAAAATTTGTATTCAGTCAAAAGGCCGTACTTAAGGACCTAAAGGGTCACATGTGGCCTTAAGGCCACAGGTTCCCCACACCCTGGTATGGCCTATTGCTCCTAAGCTACAGTACAGTATGTTACTGTACTCAATACTGAAGGTAACTATAACACAATGGTAAGTATTTCTGTGTCTACACATACCTAAAACCAGAAAAGGTATGGCATTATAATCTTATGGGACCACTGTGGTATATGTGGTCCATCATTGACCAAAATGTCCTTATGCAGTGCATGACTATATGCACTCAACTAAAAAGAGTACAAAAAAGATATGAGAAGTCAAGTCTAATTTGGATTTGTCTCCCAAGGCAACCATTATGACTTTCTTATATATTCTTATTTTATAAATAAAAGCATACATAAATATATGAATGTGTATGTATAACTCCTGCCCTGCTTCTTTTCCTAAATAATTGGTAGCCCTGTATATTTACTTGCTTTTTACTGGAGGTTCTCATATCCAGAAACATGAATAGAACTCATTCTTTTCACAGGTATATAGTATTCCACTGAGTATATAAATTCTAACTTAACCACATATTCCTAGCCTTTTATTTTTACAAACAATCTGGAATTGAACATCCTTGAACACACATTCCTTGATGTGTTTTTTAAATGAGAAAGTGCCTCAATGTATATCCTTACCAACAGTATGGTAAGTGCAAATTTTTTGACCTTTGCATTTCTATTTGGTTAACATTGGTTATCTTATTGTTATTTTAATTAACAATCCTTTATTCAGTTACACTGATTTTTCTACTTCTACTTGAGTAAGTATTAAACTGTTTTGATTATCATAGTCTTAAGATACATTTTAATATCTGGTAGGTTTAGTCTTCCTTGTATTTCAACACAAAAAGGATCATTTACAGAAAATATTAAGGATATTTTAGATTGCTACTCACATTACAGAAACCCAATAAACATAGAAAAGAATTACTCATATCACAACTTTTAAATAGGAAAATTATCTAGTGATTAAAAATTTTTTAAAATGAATCATGTTCACAGAGTAGACCATGTATAATCACTTCTCAAAAAACCTGCTAAGATCTTACATTTTTTACATGGCACCTTATTAAATAGCTCAGAGGTAAATAATAACTGTACTGGGTTAGTGTCTCCCCAAATTCAAGTCCATTCAGAACTTGTGAATGTGACCTTACTTAGAAATAGCTTTTTTGCAAATGTGATCAAGACGAGGTCATCATGGAGTAGGGTGGGCCCTAATCCAATGACTGGTGTCCTTATAAGAGGGAAATTGGACACATATGCACGCAGGGGAAATGCCACGAGGCAGAAACTGGAATGATACAGTTACAAGACAAGGAACACTAACGATTGCTGGCAGCCACCAGAAGCTAGAAAGAGGCAGGGATGGATTCTTCTCCAAATCCTTGAGAACATGACCCTGTTAACACCTTGGTTTTCAACTTCTAGCCTCCAGAACCATGAAAGAATAAATTTCAGGTGTCTGAAGCCGCTCAGTATGTGGCAAATTGTTACGACACCCCTAGGAAACTAATATAATAATCAACCCAAATTCTGTGTAAGTTTCAATTGCCATAAATTTTGAGTGGTATACAAACTATAATCAAGTGACTTGTCATTTGATGTATCTTTTCCAGTCACTAGGCTGCTTCCAGTAAGGCAAAAAGAACTTCGCTTAGAAAATTCTTTTGTGGTGATTTTTTTTATGCTATTATCTCATTGAGGCACAATTTATTTCCTTAATTTTATATTTTATATCAAGGAAAACAATTCCTGGAAATAATATGCCACTGTTTCACAAAGGGTTCATACTTTTATTACATATTACCTCTACATATTTTAACAATTTCAAAAGTGCAGTTGGATTATATGGGAAAAGATTTTTCTTCTGTAAACGGTGAATGGCAACTTGTAGCTCTTTGAAGCATTTTACTGTTCTGTAAGATATTCCCACTTCCGAGACAATATTATTCGGGGTTACTTCACAATTAACAGAGAAGGGAGTATTAAAATATTTCGGAACCAGAGGCCTTGATTGAGGATCTAGGCTAAGTTCTTTTATATCCCCACTTGTCTCAGCTGCATCCTGAATTTTCTTAATAGCTTCTTGGTGTACAGATGTCTGTTTACTGTTAGCTAAACACTGGTTTGTGGAGTCCACTTCAGAATCATCAGAGCTGTCATAATCTACCAGACTTTGGGAAGCCTGGGGAGAAGACAGACTATGAACCTGCATCATGTGGGCCTCCTTGGACATCACAACCTGGTTCAGTGGTTCAGAAGAAGCATCGGAAGCCCAGGAGACACAAGCACAAGCATTTACATGACTATCAAGAACAGTCAAGCGATGAGGTATTGTTTGGTTGGTGCTTCTATCTTGGAAAAGTGAGGAGTCACAACCACAAATACTCATGTCATATTTAGATTCAGTTATATCAAAGTACTTGCAAATGGTAAAAAAATTATCCCAGTCTTTTTGCAGTAATTTTAAATATCTAACAAAATATTCAAGAAAACAGGTTTCTGATGAAATCAAAAAGTCGAGAAGAACTGTAGAATCAAATCCTATATTTTTTAAGAAGAATAAGAAAATACAATGAGGATTATAGCCATTTTCATGTGTGTGATGCTTACACATTTCTTTTTCTTGGGTCAAGCTTTCAGTAGCTTCACATTCTCTAAAAATGAAGATAATGGAGAACTCAGATTAATGACTTTTTACAAAAATAACAGTCTTAACATACAATCCATATGCCATAAATTCACCTATCAGATTACTTTTTAATCTGTGTATTACCTTAAAAGAAAAAAATTTAGAAACTCATTCCTTTCCCTACAAACTCTAAATAAATCTTACTCAGTAAAAGAAAGTCCACTGACTTTGGCAGTTCTAGTTTTTGTCTGCCCAGTGAAAGTCCTCTGTCATCTTTTCTCTGACATTGGCATTCCTCATTCTTACAGGTAACCAATTCCATGTGGTTAGATGGGGCTGGAGACTAAAGCTCCTTCCTCACCCTCCTCAACAAGAGTGGGCATATGACCTGGACTGACCAGAGTATCCCATGCTCCTGGCCACAATAACTGGTTCTGATAAGACTCTGTGACCCAAGCTGGCTAACCAGATCCTCCCCTGGGACTTCTGCTGGTGGTATGAAAGATTATAGCTATAAGGCTAATAGCCTTGAGCTGCTGGTGGCCATGCCTGGGAATGAATTCAGAGCTGTGAGATAAAGAGAAATAGTTAATGACATGATTTGAGTCTCTGTACATACAGTTATACCTGATGCCAACTTGACCCCTTAGAAGGCCCAGTTGTGAGCCAATATATAAACTAGTTTGAGCTGGCCTCTATCATTCACAACCAAAACATCTTAACTAATACAACTACATCTGAAAAAAAATACATACGCCATGAGTACGTGCCTCTCTGGACACACTGAACTGAAGTTAAGAAAGTGACAAATTCACACTAAAGAAAATTTAATTCAAAGGTTTCTAAGCCAACTTTGAGTACAATTAAGATAAACCCTTATAGGCATGTGTGTTTCAGACTGAATTTGTATTTGACTGTTTTTGAACCTAATTCAAATCACATGCAGAAGTTTTGTGTTCCTGATTAGAACCCTTTGAAAATTGGCCCGAAACACTTAAGAGTCTAAAAGCAGCCACCGCCAGCAGTGTCACAATATAAGTACTGGCAGCACAATACTGCACTGCCGATCATTAGTAAGAAATCCCTTTCTCCCGGGCCAAGAAAGAAATGGAAATAAAGCAAATACTTCAGGGTTTTAATAAAGCAGAAGCAGAAATAGTGGAAAAGGTCATCAGTTATTAACTTCATAACCAATTATAGATATTTGCCACAAGAAGATATTACCCCAAGTACAGCTGTTTTTATAAAGCAGAAACAGAATCAGTATAAATGTCATCAGTCACATAACTCCGTAATTTCAGATATTTGCCTCAAGAAGGCATCAGACCAAATTCCTATATTAAAATGAAAATTCAGAACAGTTCCTTTGATTTTTTTTTTTTTTTTTTGAGACAGAGTCTCACTGTGTTGCCCGGGCTAGAGTGCCGTGGCGTCATTCTAGCTCACAGCAACCTCAAACTCCTGGGCTCAAGCAATCCTCCTGCCTCAGCTTCCTGAGTAGCTGGGACTACAGGCATGCGCCACCACACCTGGCTAATTTTTTCTATATATTTTTAGCTGTCCACCTAATTTCTTTCTATTTTTAGTAGAGACAGGGTCTTGCTCTTGCTCAGGCTGGTCTCGAACTCCTGAGCTCAAACAATCCGCCCGCCTCGGCCTCCCAGAGTGCTAGGATTACAGGCGTGAGCTACCACGGCCGGCCTTCCTTTGATTATTTACAAGTTTGTACTCACCTTTGCAAAGGCAAAAACCATCTTACTAAAGCTTAATACAGAAAAGCAAGTCTTAGACATGAAAAGAGGTCTTAAACATTAATTAAGGTTCAGAAGTATAATAACTTGCTGGAGGCTAAACTGGAACCCGTGTTTTCAGATCCCAGGTTAGTTCTACTACCCCAGATCTGCCCAGCCAGACAAGTTTTCTTTTCTTTTTTTTAAAGATGGGATCTTGCCCTGTCACCTGGGCTGGAACATGATGGTACAATCATAGCTCACTGCAGCCTCAAATTCCTGGGCTCAAGTGATCCTCCCGCCTTAACCTCCTGAGTCACTGGGACTACAGGACTATAGGCATGAGCCAGAGAGCACGGCCTAAGTTCTCACAGTAACACAAACGTAATCTTCTTCTCATGTAAGTCAGAGTTAAAGAAAGAAATTGGAACTTATGAGGAAAGCACAGGATGTTTTCCCCTAAATAATGCGAAGTAAATAATATGCCCAGCACATTTGCAGAAATGTTTTCTGCTTTCCTGACTTGTATGCAGTTCAACAATGACTTTAAAATATACTAACCTGGTCAATGTTAGGTAGATGCTCACTGATGCTTTGGCAGCCTCCAGCATGTCATCGTCTTGTTCTATGAAGACCCTGGACAGCCATTCACATGGATTGTGTAATTGCAGAGAGGGCTGGAGGTGAGGCTTTAGGAAGGTCAGTAACTCAGACATGAACCTCTGTAAGTCAACTTCAAAAAATGTACAAAGTGTAGGCAACGGTTTATGAACACATTAATAATCTCTTGCCTATATATAAGTCCATAGTGTCTAAAATACCTTAAAATACATTATCATAATTCACACTTTCAAAAAGTCCCTTGAGTTAGGAATTATCTCTATTTTGCAAATGAGGAAACTGAGACTCAGGGAAAAAAGTGACTCATCCAAGAATACACATTTAAAATGTATAACCAGATGATCTATTTGCCACAACTGCCAAATAACTGTCTCTTAGAAATGAAAGTTACATGATTTCTTGCTTAAAGCATATAAATAAATGAGTAGACAATAGAGATCATTTCATTGGATGCCACATCTGTGTTACTAGAGGCAACAATGTAACCAAGCAAAAATAATTCTGCCTTCAAAATAACAGAAAAATATACTTTTTTTGTTTGTTTAGAGTACACAATACAAAGTACTATTCTTAAGCACAGAAATCAAAAAGGTTTTCAGGAGTTTTAACTGCAATTTAAAACTGAATTATCTAACAGATGCCACCTAGTGTTGTAAATTATAACTGCACAGAATTATAACTAACGTATAGTTATTAGAAGGTAAATGATATCCAAAGCAATTCAGGGAAATCACTGCTCATGATCCATATTTTTCATTAGCTCTGTATGCTACTTGTTTAGAGATGTTCACTACTCATTTTTCTTAAGTGAAATGGAGAACATTTCTTCCCCTACGCCAAAACTGAAAATCATACTTTATGTGGCTTTCTTTGAACTCATTAACATCCTGGAAATTATATGCAACAATTTCTTTGTCAATATAAATTTTCATACATTAGTTTCAATTTAATTTCTAATTATCAATAATCTACATTAGTAGGAATACTAGTTTTATTAAGGATAATATGAATACTACAAATATTTGAATATGAACTGACATCTATTACTTACTTTGAGATGACTCAACAGCAACTTTTTTTTAAACCTAAATCATTTATTATGCTTTGAGTTTAGTCCACAAAAAGGTGACATGTTTCTTAAGGTAATTCCAATTCCTTTTTGGAAGAAAATTTAATAAATTATAACTAGGATAACATACAGCTTAAGTTAGTGGAATTTATGCTAGTCCTGAGATTTTTTTTTTTTTTTTTTTTTGAGACAGAGTTTTGCTCCATTGCCTGGGCTAGAGTGCTGTGGCATCAGGCTAGCTCACAATAACCTCAAACTCCTGGGCTCAAGCAATCCTTCTGCTTCAGCCTCCCAAGTAGCTGGAACTACAGGCATGAGCCACCATGCCTGGCTAATTTTTTTCCTATATATTTTTAGTTGTCCAGATAATTTCTTTCTATTTTAGTAGAGACAGGGTCTCACTCTTGCTCAAGCTGGTCTTGAACTCCTGACCTTGAGTAATCCTCCCGCCTCAGCCTCCCGGAGTGCTAGGATTACAGGCATGAGCCACCATGCCCGGCCCTGAGATTTGATAATTATGAATTATTATACTAAAGTAAATAGTTATACGTTACTTTGCATAAAAAGGGGGTTTGGAGAATTACCTTTCATTTCATTTGCTGAGGTGCAATTTTGAAACTTGATTTCTAAGGCTTTCATTATAACTAAGCTCACTGCTCTAAGGATCACGTGATCTGGACCAGAGGTATATTCACATCCAGGCTGAATTTCATCACCTCCAAAGAAGGAAGGTTTTCCATGAACAGACAATGTCTTCAACAACCCCAAATTCACAGCTTGTAAAACCACATTAGCTAAAGCCAACATGTCCATCTTTAAATGACAGTCTGATGGCACTGAGGCAGGCACAGGTCCACGAAAGAGGTCTTCACCCACTTTATGGAGAAGGCACTTTTTGATAAATATGATGACCTTCCTTTTGACAAAAGTCTGAACAGGCCAGGTAATAACTTCTAACACACAAGATGGTTTCAAAAATAAAATCCTCTGGCAAGTGAAATGTAACTTCAGGTAGATTCTGGAGGCCACGAGAAGCTCAAGCAATTCCAGAAAACACATCAAGCAGTTTATCATTTTAGAAGTATCCTGGCAGTTTTCAAAATGCTGAGAAAATAAGGAATTGTAAAACACTTCAAAAATAGTTTCACAAGGAGTCAGGAACTGCTTTAGAATTTCTGAAATTATAAAAATGGTAATTATAAATAACAGGAAAAATGAAGGTTTCTTAAAACACAATTTTACAATTCGTTATAAATATCACGTTATAAGATGAAAAAATAGATTTGTAATGTTCACCACTGACATTAACAAATGAGGATATGCAGATTAACAGCTAATAACCACAGTTAAAATTCATTTTACAAATATCAACAGCAAACTATGCAAGAAATATATAATAATGAAAAGCTTTTATTTTTTTCCTTTTACTATTTTTCTTTTATAAAAGATTATCCTCAACAAAGAAATATGGGGAGAGAATCAGTTTTTCATACTTTAAGAATGATCATGTTTTAAAATAAATTTATTTTTCATTATAAACATAATGATCCTGGGAGAGACAATAGTTTATGGGTCAATGTAATCTATACCTGCTTTTTGTGAACATGTATCTTTAAAGATTTCTTTTATTACAGCTGTATGAGTCCAGAGGCAGTATATTACTTTATCACTCTCAGAGTATTCAGAAAGATTTTTTTGGCAAAAAGTAATCCAGGAATTACTTAATGTTATCTACAAGAAAGAAAATAAGAAAGGTAGCAGTTATAATACAATATTTTCTTTATAATTACAAATTACCTGTTATATACACTAACACTGTTTACTCGTTTGCCCAAAAAAGTATAATACACGGTAAAACAAGAAGGCACAGAGATACCCAAACATTGTTAAGAAATCCAATATGCCATAGAAATAAAAGATCAAAAGGAAACATGAAAATATTAGCAGTGTTACCTCTCTGTGGGGAATTGATGTGTACTTTTTACTTTGTTCTTTATGTTTTATCTCACATTCCAAGTTTTCCTCTATGAATATCGGTTTTTATATTCAGAAAAATGTTATTTTAAGAAAGTGATCATAGCTGGACAGTCAGCAGATGCTTAGATTTATTAACTAATTCAAAGATAGGAGAAAAACCTGATTCTGAATTTCTTTGCATTGTTTTTCATTATGCTGGCAACTATTCTCAGAGTTTACATTAAACCTGTGAAAATGGGCTTGTTCTCAAGTAGGGGTTCCTAAACCTTTTTCTGAGGAGAGGTCTACCTAATCCTTTGAGAATCTGAAGACAGTAATGCACTCTCTGATGTGATACCCACCTGTCATGTTAAGAATCTGATTTATTATGATGTACAGTGTATTTAAAGACTAATCTTAAATTTTTGTAGATTTATATGTTCCTATGTGAGCAAACATTTTATTAATACAAATATTTGAAGGATAAACTTAAATGACAAAGAATAATTTTAAAGAAACTGTAAGAGAAATAATAACATAATTTGATTATTTATCTTACCTTTTCTTTCAATTGGAAATACAGAAGCAATCCAAGGCACTTTGCAGCCATATGAGATAACAATTTATCCAAATTTTGAAACATAGAGATCTACAGGACAACAAATACATTTAAACATTATGAATGTTCTTACAACTTTTATTTCAAATACCTAGATCTTTTAAATAAAAAACCAACAAATGCCTTACTAATTTAGTATCCACTTCAGCCAATTCTAAAAGAATTTTAATTATATCTCTGTATTTCTCCTTTGCATGGAACTCAGTTTCGACAGACAATATCCTGGTTATCATCACTTCTGTCACTGTTAACTGAAGGAGCATTACTTCTCTGGCATCATTCATCTGAGAGGTGCTCTTCAAACGCACAGGTGCTACAGAAATGGGAGCCACCTTGACAGAGGATAGCTGATGCTTGTCCTGGATGCCAAAGGTGTTTGTCCATTCTAAGGAGGTGGTTGTAGAGCAATCTTGATCTGAAAATGCTGGGTTGAGATAAAAGACGTAATGATGGCTGTCATTTTCAAGTGTAGCTCCAAGAAGCACCTTCTTATATAATTGTTCTAAAACTTCATAGAAAGCTTTCATTTTGATTTCCAAAATGTATCTTTAAGAAGGTCAACAAGTCCAAGTTGTAAATAGTAAATCATAGAGGTGCAATGAATCTCCAAGATGTTTCTTCAGTGAAACCTAAAATAGGAAAAGTAACTTAAAAATTCCAAGTGCTATACACTTATTACAAGGGAAAGGCAACTGTTTCCACTTAATAACTGGTTCTCAAGTTAAAGGGAAATGCTGACTGCTTAATTTCTAAAATGGAAAATTATAATAAGAACATTATTTTAAGACCATAACAATGAAATGTATGCTTTCCATATAGATTTTAGAACACAAAATTATTTTTAGTTTTATCCCAGCAGAAACTTGAACTTTACTCTAACATTTTTCAATGGCCTGTCAGGGTTTCTCAAGCTTGGCATTATTAACATTTGGAGCCAGATAACTCAGCAATGGGGGAGCAGTCTTGTGTACTTTAGAATGTTTAGCTGCATTCCTGACCTCTACACTCTCCAGAGGCCCAAAGCCCTCCCCTCCTCACCTGCCAGATTTTGACAATCAAAAATGTCTGCATACACTGTCAAATGTCCCCTGCAGGACAAAGTTGCTCCAGTCAAGAACCTCTGGGCTAACTCAAAGTTCATTAACTTTCACTTCTAATACATAGATACAACCTTAAAGTTAGATTGCAATATGGTCAAACTATATTATGGATATTGCTGATTAAAGTCCAACTTAAAAATTATATGATAATGGTTATCGCCTATAACATTAAATAAAAATTAAAAAAAACACCTTCCCAAAAAAAAGACAAGATGTTAAGCAAAAACAATCCAAACATGCGCAACTATACTTGTAGCTGGATGCAAATTTAGATATCCCGGTTGTCCTGGACACCTCTCTTATGATGAAGACCAAGAAGGGTGGGGCAAAGGGACAGGACATTTAGGGTCAGACTTGGCTTTTAAAGCAGAGAATATGGGCAATCAATGGATGGATCAATATCAGAAGAAGCATGTAGTTATTATAAAGTTATTACAAAGCAAGGAAAAATTGAAGACTTTGACATAAGCAAAAAAGATTATTGAATTATGTGACTTTGGGAAGGTGGGAGGCTTTGCTCCTTTCATTGCCTTTGGGCTAATTTTCACCTGTAAACTGTAGATAACAGATGGCAATGCAAATAATTCTTGCCTACAAATATGAGAATAATTGTCTGGTAGACAGGTACCTCTCCCCCAGTGGGGAGAGCCAATTTTGCCTCCATTTGTAAATTCATTTTAACATTCTTCCACTCCATATAGATTCATGGTTTTCTTACTGTTCCTTTAAACAGGTTGCGACTGACTCCCTTATTAATTACTGAGCTAAATAAAATCTTTGTACATGGTCATTTTAGATTGGTCATGATTTATCCTCTTGCAATCTGCCCTTAACAAAACCCACAGACTTCTCTTCCCCAACCAATTTATAAATGCCCCTCCTTCCTCACAGGAGACAGCTTCAGAGGGCTGTTACTCATAATGGGTCTCCCTTCTACGATATGTCCCACTAACTTAGCCTTGGTCTTTAACCTCTGACTTCTTCCCCTTATTTAGCTTCTAAGGATTTCAATTGTTGCTTACCCCACAAGACAAAGCTTCCCTGTTTCAGTCCTTTAGTGGAGAAATAAATACTAAGAAATCTATAGATTTTAATTTAAAGTTATGAATGAAACTTTTGGTAAGTTTAATCTAAATCCTATTTTCAAACTGTGGTGTGCATACTACTCTATTTATTAACATAAACATTGGTAACCTTGTTCCATCTGACAGTGTTACACTGTAACCGAGCCCTGTGCTCCCAGAAAGCAGGGATGGTCATGATGCAGCATACTCTTTTCTGTTTCAAGAAAGGGCTAAGCAGAAAGGACCAACTTAATGTCCATAATTCCCAGAGAGTATCCATTCCCACCCTTCTTCAGGGACTCCCTTGTTTTATAAAACCCTACCTTTTCTCCCTCTTTGAGAGCTCTCCCATTGGTGAACATTGTCTCTCTTGCAATAGCCTGGATAAAATCATGTCCTTAACTGCCTGCTACATTTTATCTGTCACACATCAGAAATTAGTCTTCACGTTCTACTTCAAAGTCTCATTCCACCATACTCATTTTACTTTATATTTTAGTTATAATATTTCTTCTCAAAAAAACTTCTGACACTTTAAAATAGGATATTTTAGGTTTTAACTAATATCATATGCTCAACTCCATTTATTAAAAATTACAGCAACAAATGAATTGTTTTTATTTCAATGCTATAGCAATAAAAATACTTCTAATAATATTCCTGAGGGTCATTAAGTCCTTAAATTTTCACCACAAATGAAAATGAAATTGCTACTTGACCATTTGCAACCTACCAAATGGGCAATTTCATATGGTTTGATCGTTTCACCATACCAACTAAAGTGAATGCCAGTATAAATATTTCAGGGGGAAAATGGTCTAGTTTCACTCATGGTGGGACGCAGGTTCTTTGATAAGAGTGATGGTGAGAAATTAGACTGAAAGGTTATAAACCATATATGAAGAAACACAGATTCAAAATGACCCTTTACAGACAGAGGAAAAAACAAAAGCACTGGGGTCATGAATGGAAGAAACAAAACTCAATTTCTCTCACTGTGCTCTTACAAATACTTGACACCAGATGTGTGGGGATTTCTCCCCACCAGCAAGCAAGCAATCAGTTCTGCATAGGACACCAGCCAGGTGGTCCTCCAATTCAATTCAATATTATCCACCTGCAGATAGCATCAGATCACACAGATTAAAGACTCAGTCCCACAGGACTGAGCCCCCCTTCCTACATTAATTGCAAGCCCCAGGTTGTTTTACTTTATAGCCAACTGGCTATAAAACGAGGTTCTCACGATCCCCTCCTTGGGTTTGACTAATCTGCTACAGTAACTCACAGAAAATAGGGAAACACATTTACCAATTTAACATAAAGGATATTGCAAAGGATACAGATAGAGAGATACATAGGATGACATATTGGGAAAAGGTGCAGGGCTTCCCTGGCCTCTCTGGGGACACCACTCTCCACCAACCTCCATGTGCTCAGCTATCGGGAAGCTCTCCAGACCCCATCCTTTCAGGTTTTTATGGAAGCTTCGTTACTTAGGCACAATTGATGAAATCACTGGTCAACTCAACCTCCAGTCCCTCTCCCCTCCCTGGAGGCTGGGGCTGCCCTAGGCAGCAGTTTCAACCCTCTGAGCACAGGGCTGGTTCCCCTGGCAGCCAGGTCCCCATCCAGTGGCCACCCAGATTTTCCAAAAATTGCCTCATTAGCATAAACTCAGGTGTGTGGACAGGGTGTGTTATAAATAACAAGACTGTTTTTTACCTTTAATGCTTTGAAGCTGTTCTGAAGCCAGTTCAGGAACCCAGGACAAAAGACCAAATACGTTAACAAAAGATAATCTTATTGTTCTAGTCATTTAGGAAATAATAGGCTTACAGAAGCTGAAAGCGTGGACTCCAGGATGGAAATCAAAATATATACATCATAACACCATAGGTCACAAATGCCTAGGAGCCAAGCAGGTAACAAAAGAATGAAGACAATAGGTACTAGGTTGTTTCTACAGTGACCAAGCATAAACTTTTCTTAATTATACAGTCTTTTAAATAAATGTCTGTGGGTACCCTCCTGAGAATTGATTGAAAACTGCAGCTTGTTTTTTTAAAAAAGCAATTGTGGTATTATAAGGAAAGGACAGATCCTTAAAAAAACAAACAAAGGGATTTAACTGACCACACTAGCCTGGAGCCTGACCGCACTAGCTTTTAAGAGACAAGTGTCTGGAGAAGGGTGCTCAGGATTTGTCTAACCTGGAAAGGAAACAAATAATTGGAGAGGTCTCATAGGGTTAAGTGAAGGAGCAGCACTTCTCTTAGTGTATTCAGAAAAAGCCTCTTGGCAGAGAAGTGTGAACTCCCACACCAGGTGGCCTAAGGGGTACCCATTACAAGCATAAAATTTATCTGAAGTCTCTCATATTTTTTAAGTACTATAAACTACTTGAATTTTGCTCTCTATGCCCCAATAGAACCATATGTGTCTTAATGTAAAAATAATATATTTCCCACCTATCTTCACATAAAATTGATGTGTTAGGAATAATAATTGTTAAACTTTACTGAATGCCTACTATGTACCAGACACTGTTTAAGTGAATTTCTTCTAAGTGAGTTCCACAAAACTTTATGAGGTGGGTATTTAATTATTATACCCATTTTACAGATAAGGAAATTTTACAGATAAGGCACAGAAAGGTTGAGTCACAGAGCTAGGTAAGTGACAGAGTCAGGATTTGAAGCCAGAAAGTCAAATTCCAGAGCCTGTACCCTTTTCCATTCTGCTGATGCAATCCTTAAACCTCCTCTGGTGTTGCAAAAGCTCCAGGACAATGGTTGAATAGAGGACCTCAAACAAACTAAGACTAAGTACTAATAGTAACTCACACAGCCTCATCTTTGACACTATAAAAGAGAATACCAGTCCTCTGAATCACTTTCACATATGGCACAAAATGTAAAATCAAGAAGGTCCATCACTATGCAAATTTCCCAATGCAAACCAAGATTAATTTTTTCAAAAGATGTTCAGCAACTAAAGGTTGAAATGTTAATCAGGACACCCATTTGATTGACTTTTTATATTAAATTACAGCCAGAATCTTGGGGGGGGGATTGGTTCCAATACCTGCTGAGGATATCAACATCCATGGATGCTTTAAGTATCTGATATAAAATTGTGCAGTATTTGTGTATTACCTACACACATCCTCCTGTATACTTTAAATCACCTCTAGATTGCTTATACTTAATACAATGTAAATATTATGTAAATAGTTGTTACACTGTATTGTTTTTAAAATTTTGTGTAATTTACTATTGTATTTTTTTTTTATTGCTTTTGTTTCTGAATATTTTTGATCTAAAGTTGGTTGAATCCATGGATGCAGAACCTGCAGATACAGAGGGCTGACAGTAGTTTCATATAAGCTCCAGAATCAAAAGGCCAGCATGGTAATCAGTCCTTCTTGGGTCTTTGACCTTGTTAATGATGATGAGATTCTCTGGGATCAAATGTCACTGGTAGTGCTACTGTCAATGACAGTACAGTTATCCCTAAGTATCTTGCGGGGGACTGGTTCCAGGACTCACCAAGGATAGCAAAAGCCACAGGTGCTCAAGTCCCATATATAAAATGGGGTAGTATTTGCACATAACTTATCCACAGCCTGTTGTACACTTTAAATTAACTGTAGATTACTTACAATAGTTAGTACTCCACAATGTAAATGCTATGTAAATAGTTATACTAGATTGTTTAGGGAATAATGACCAAAAAAGTCTATACATGTTCAGTACAGATGTAATTATTTTTTCAAGTATTTTTGATCTGGGGTTAGTGGAATCCATAGATGTGGAACCCAGGGATATGGAGGGCCTATTGTACTTTCAGTAGCTACACCAAACCCAGCACCTCTTCATGAAAAGCCAAATCATCCACTGATACTTGCGTATAAGTTCAATAGTTCATCATCAAAAGCACTATGAATATGAGGGCTAAGACCTAGATTTTATTTCCTCTAAAATAATTCCAATCTTTTATAAAAATTAACCCCAAATGGGTCATGGGATGTAAAACTTAAAATTAAATAATTTTTTAAAAAGTAGGAAAAATCTTAGGGAGCTAAGGCTAGGCAAAGAGTTCTTAGATTTGGCCCCAAAATCACAATCCGTAAAAGTAAAAATTGATAAACTGAACCTCAACGAAAGTAAAATCTTTTCCTCTGCAAAAAACCCTACTAAGAGGATGAGAAGACAGGCTACAGACTGAGAGAAAATATTTGCAAAGCACATATCGGACAAAGCGCTAGTAACTAGAATATATAAAGACCTCTCAAAACTCAACATTAACAAAAAATTCAATTAGATAATGGACCAGAGACATGAACAGAAATTTCACTGAAAAGGATACAGAGATGGCAAACAAGCACATGAAAAGATGAAAAGATGTTTAACCACATTACCATTAGGAAAATGCAAATTAAAACTACAATGAAATACTACTATCGGAATAGCTAAAAATCAGTGACAGATACCCACTGCTGGCGAGGATGCTGAGAAACTAGATCCTTCCTACATGGCTGGTGGGAATATAAAATGGCATGGCTACTCTGGAACAGAGTCTGGTAATGTCTTAAAAAACTAAATATGCAACTACCATGTGACCCAGGAACTGCACAGCTGAGGCACTTATTTCAGAAAAATGAAGACTTAGTCACCCGGAGACCTGTAAATGATGTCCTTCAATGAGTGAATGGTTAAACAAACTGGTACACCCATACGATAGAGTACTATTCAGCTATAAAAAGGAAACAACTATTGATAGATGCAACAACTTTGATCATTCTCAAGGGAATTACACTGAGGGAAAACAGGCAATCTCAGAAGGCTGCGTGCTGTGTGATTCCATTCTTGAAATGACAAAATTAAAGAATGGAGAACAGATTAGTGGTTGCCAGCTGTTAGGGAGGCCCCTCCCACTCAGTGGGTAGGATTATGAGAGATACTATTCTTATGACAGAACCACTAATCTACATGTATAATAAAGTTGCACAGAACTAAATATATGCACATATAAGTGAATAAAAGAAAAATGGGAAATCTGAATAAGGCTGATGGATTATACTGATGCCAATAAACTGGCTGTGATATTTTACTACAGTTTTGCAAGATGCTACACCACTGGAGGAAAATGGGGAAAGGCTATACAGTATCTCTTTGTATTCCTTCTTTTCTATTATTATTCACTGCTTGTGAATCTACAGTGATATCGAAATAAAAAGTTTAATTAAAAAAATAATAATTTCAGCTATAGACCATCTTTTGATTCCTAGCATTAATATCTACAGGATTTCATTAATATCAATTAAAATGTAAATGAAAACATATCCTCCTGCCTCAGCCTCCTGTGTAGCTGGGACTACAGGCACATGTCACAGCACCTGGATGAAATAGGTAGAACTTCTAAATATAGTCTATACATTAGAAAATAATCTCCCATCACTTAATTTCAAAATTACCAAACAACAAGCTTCTAGTAATTTAGCTCCTATTTTTATGTTGAAAAAAAAAATGTCAGCATCACTTTTAGGACGTTTTCTTTAGATAACCTCTATGTTTAAATTCAGAATACAGAAAAACATCTATTTTCATGGTGAATATTACCAAAAGTAAAAAAAATTACTACTTTTCTTTATATGAATTGGCTACTACAGTTTGCTAGTAGATTGGGAAACTCAATAGCGGGCTTTAGCCTAATTCAATAAACTTGAATCCGATTGTAGCCTAAGGCTATTTTACTCCATTAATGAAGATGTTGTGATATTTGAAGCAGAAATTGAGGCACTCTAAACAAAGCCAGTCTTCCAGGATTCTGGTTCCCTCCTACAATCAAGATAGCATTAACTTTGCCAGAAAAAATAAAATGGGTCTGCTTAGACTCTTCAAGAGCACCTCCCTCCCTTTTGAAAGGAGGAGGGCCGCTACCTTCTAAACAGCAAGCCATGTGCTGGGTATCTTCCCTTGGTCCTGTGAGTTCCACTTATCACCTTTCTCAGTGGCCCAACAGGCTCCAACAGGAGACACTGGGTTGGAGGGGAGAAAGGCTGCTCTTCAAGTTCCAGGAACTGTGGGGCTCTCCTTATCTTCAGGCCTAAAGGGGTGATGCACTATCTCTTGCTGATTTCCTCAAAACAATGGTTCTCAAACTTTGGCCTGCATGAGAATCACTTGAAAGGTTTGTAAAAGCAGACTGCAAGACTCTATCCTAGGAGTTTCAGGTAAGATAATTCTGGGGTGGGGCCCAATAATTTGTATTTCTAACAAGTTCCCAGGTTCCCGCTAAGATACTGGGAACGCTTAAAACTTTTATCTCTTTGTAAATCCTCCTATTAAACTATTCAGGACTCTTGATACAGGCCCAGATTTTCTTTTTTAAAGCATGAAGGAAAACCCTGGTAATCAAGTTACTGGTAAAACAATGTTTAAAAGTGTTTTTCTATCAAAGTGCTATACTGGTAAGAGCCTGGAGTCAAATGGCTCTACCACACCAGTCACCGCAGGGGCAAGTTACCCTCTAAGATTCAGTCTCCTTCTATGTTCAAGGGACATAATAATGGTACTCAGTTCACAGGATGCTAACAGGGTTAAATTAACTGCAATTGTCTCCATAATAACTCCATTGCCTGCCCTGCATGTTTCTTCCTTTGTACTTCTATATACGGTATAAAGTTGTTTTTAAAAAAATGAATGAACATGGCTTGAGAAAGACAGCCCCCTGTTCTGTTTTTTAAGGGGGTGGGAGCAAAACACTGTTTACCAGATTCTTGGTAAGGACTTTAGTAGGAACCAAGTAACAGATATCGGGCCTTTGAAAGGTGGGCAAGGCATGGTCTCAGAGAGGGGAAATTCCAGTGCAAAAGCAAGAGGGCACATTCATCTGAACAACCCGGCAACTTGACTGAGACCATACCAGTTTGCCTTTAATTGGGCAAGATGCAGGTATCAGCAAATGCAAAGCTGCTAGATAGACTCAAGAAGAGCCATTATTGGTTTTAGACAAATAATGAAATAGTTTTGTTTTTAGAAGCCTGGAATGATAGAGGGATTGTAGCATTGAACACAAACCTGATCAACAGAAAATATCCACCTATATCTTTCCCAAATAACTCTATTATTTGACCACTCCGAAGGCAAACTTTTTTTTTTTTTTACATAGCACAGATTGATGTTGGACATTAGAATTTAGAATTTTAGTATGAGAAGAAATCTCAGAGATGCTTTAAACCAGTAGTTCTCAAACTATAGCATCAAAATTCCCTAGAAGGCTTGTTAGAACACAGATGACTGGGCCTAACCCCAGATTTTCTGATTTAGTAGGTTTGGGGAAGGCTCACGAATTGAATCAGGGATTACACTTTGAGAATTGACCAATCTACTCAATTTTACTGATGAGGAATCTGAGCTCCTTAGGGTTAGATCATATTGTGTTAATGCTAAGCATTTTCTGAAAAATGGAAAACCTCCAGTGTACCAATATAGAAAATAAAACTCTTCTAACCTTAGCTGCTAAAATATGATTCTGTTTTAAGTGGTGCTTCAGAATGAAATGTTTCATTGAAAGGTTTTCTTTAGTTACTCCCCTTTACCAGTCCATGCCCTGCCCTTTTCCACTCTCCCCCATAACCCCACCCCTGCCCCCCAACAACAACAAAAAAAACCCACCACCGGTGACAGGGTAGAGTTTAGGGAATGTCTATAGATTTTACTGAACTCTTGAATTCTGTGCATACAGATAACACTTGGTTTTCAGTTGATAAAATAAGGTTACCTACCTGTCTATCTCAGAAAGTATCACATACTTAAGGATTTGCAAAAAACCCACACGGCTTATATGGTAAAAACATTTATACAACTCAAGTAGAAGGATGCTAATACTCCTTTATTTATTAATATTGAAAAGGTTTCTTTCTGCCTTTGGGCCTTGATACAATACTGTTCCTTCTGCTGAGAAAGCTCTTCCACCCACCTTTCCTTTTGCTTCAAGCTTAAATGCGATACCTCTGGCAAGGCTAGGACCTCCTTCTGTGGCATTCTCAGTCTGCAAGCACCAGTGCTCTGTCTTACTGAATGTTAATGATTTGTGCAACGATCTGTGTATATCTCCTGAGCCAGAATGTAAACTTCATTAAGAGTTGTCTGCTTGGTTCATCCCTTCTTCTCCAGCTCCTAGCACAGTGCCTGATACACAGTAGGTAGGTACTTGTATTTGTTGACTGTATTCCTGGCTGAAGATACATTTAGTAGTGTATATGACTAAAAGAATCCTAAAATCAGTCCCTAAGTTTATTTTAGTATTGTTTGATCTCAAAAAATTATAAAAATGCCATGTAATTTTTAACTTCTGAATTTTAAATTTACAATAAAAATTTCATGTCAAAAAATTATACGGTAATATAGTATCCATAGCAGGAATTGAGTTCTGACCTCATTCATTCTTTACTGTACTATACATCTGACAATGTGCTCAACAGAAGCAAGACACACTGAAGTCACATCTTAAAATTGTTGTGGCAGAGTGCAAATTAAAACTACTCTCGAAAAAAAAAATCCCTTAAATTACAGGATAGGACCTACAAGACACTCAAAAGCTGCCAGTTTCCTTTCTTTCAGCATCATTTTTGCTGGGACAGTGGGACCAAGGTCTAACGTACAGTTTCTTTACCCAGCCCCATTGCCTAGTGGGGCTAGTATAGCTGAACTAAGTTAGGCTACACGGTATAGGATGGGGTCCACTGTGATGCATCTGTGCTTATGGTGGCTTTCTTTACTACATCCAGGTCCCCAGACCTTCCCTGCCGTTCCAGAACAGTACCTACTGTCAACTAGAGCATAAACTGCTCATTTTCTCCACCACCAAGTGCTTTAAGGGCCAGGACACAGCCTTCTGGGCAGTGGTCCCTGACCTTGGTCACACACTGAAATCACTGGAACACTAGGAAAATCTCTTAGCACTGGACTCCCTGGAGACCAGCTCAATCAGAATTGTTGCAGCATGGCTTGGGCATTTTTCCAATGATAAAGTCTTTTTCTACTCAAGGAATAAACTCAATTCTGGTTGAGTCAGGAGTTTATGAATTAAACTTCATAAATATTTATCCTAAATTACTTCACTTATATGTTGTAAGATTAGTGTTTCCATTTTTGTGAATTTCATATTACCTAAGTGAATGGGAAATGAAGTATGCCTGTTAAAACCCAATCAATATTAACTTGTTAAAAACATTCTGCAATCTAAACTGCTTTTAAATCAATGACAAGTTGATTTAAATTTAGAATTATCTAATAGCACATTCTGTGAAATTCTGGCAATTTGATGTTCCTTGGTTATGACATAATTATACCTTTCAATCATCTGAAACATTGTTGTAACTTGCACACAGGATTTTAAGTGAAAACAAATGGCCAGAATGTGGAAGAGCTGGGAATCAGGAGACAACTCAGTTACCAGGCTCCTCACCAAGAAGTTCTTAGATCTTCATCTCTCCATTGAGCCAGCATTTAGCACACCATTGAGCCAGCATTTAGCACACACACTTCCTGAGCTGCATGGGTACTGAAGCTGCTGAAGACTGAACATGTTCTCCATAACTATTTACATATTTGTTCATTTCTTTCTCTCCGTTTCCTTCTTTTTAGAGTTCAAAACTGCCAGATTCTATAATTAGTAAATGTTATAAAATTGAACTTATAAATCATGTTTGCACTGCTAAAAAAAATTTTTAACAATTTAGTTTAAAGATCGAACTGCCTTTTATTAGCAATTCATGTATTGGGCAACATCTCATCTAAAGATTTAGAAAAGGTGCTCCCATTGAGCCGATCAGAGGATGTGGGATTTATAGGCAGACAAGAGCTAGAGAAGAGAAAAGAGAGAAAAGCAGATTGGCCATTTCAAAGTTACTTTCCTTACAGGGTTAAAACAGAGGTGAGACTTCCTGATCATGCTGGCTCAGGTAAACTGAGTCCCTTCTGATTCTTTGCAGAGAATCTCCTGCATTTTAGAAAACTGGCCCATTTCAAAGTTTAATTTGATTACATGGCACCTAGCACCAGTGGCTTCATTCTGATTTGGTCTGGTCTGCTGAGCCTAGTGCAGAAGCTTAGTCTCAAACGATGGCCTCCTATACGTTTCATTTAACAGTACTAAGATATACCACTTTAAATTTATTTACATTGGAGTCTCACTGCTAAGAAAATAATGGAGAAATCATGGTAGAGTTGAAAGATCAAACGCTAGTAAAATTTAATACCATTTAATAGTGCTAAACATAACTGGCTTCTAATTATAATTCAGCTATCTACTTCAAGTAAAAAGGGAAATTCAAAAATTTGAAACTATAAAATGATAGTTGAGTATAATGGAATAAAAATAAAATAGCTGATTCTATCCTCACTGCCACTACTGCTCCCCTACCCTTGACAGCTGCAACAGATTCCTTCCTAAGTGGTGGTATCTTGGCCCATCCTATACCCACTTCCTTCTGAAAAACCTCTCTACTTTCCTCAAGATAAAGTCCAGACCCCTAAACATGGCTTAGCAGACCCTCCAAGATCTGACTCTTGAGTTCTTCTTACCTCTGTGCCCTAACACCCATTCTCATTACTGATCATTATCCCCCCTACTCTGCTTCAGCTAGGCTGGCCTTTCTTGCAGTTCCTGTAAGCAAATCTTATTCCAGCATAAGAGGCTTTGCACTTTTGATTCTCTCTGCCTGGAAAATTCTTCCCCCAGATCTTGGAATGGTTAACTTTTTGTCATTCGGATCGCTGCTCAAATGTCACTTCTTCAGAGACCTTTACTGACTACCTGTCGCAGTCCATTTTCTGTTGCTTATAACAGAACTCCTGAAACTGAGTGATTTATAAAGAAAAGGAATTTATTTCTTATAGCTTCGGAGGTTAAACGCAAGGTTGAAGGGCCACAACTGGTGAGGGCCTTCTTCCTGGTTGGAGGAAGCGTTGCAAGGGGCTGAATGTGTTCAAGTGCTACATTAGGTCTCTCTTCCTCTTCTTATAAAACCCCCAGTTCTACTCCCATGATAACCCGATGACTCGTTACCCCATTAATCCATGAATGAATTAATACCTTCACGAAGGCAGAGTCCTCATGATTCGGCAACCTTTTAAAAGCCCCATCTTTCAATACTGCCACATTGGGGAAAAAGTTTTAACATGAGTTTTGAAGGGAACAAATATTCAAACCATAGCACTACCTATCTAAAATAGCCCACCACATCCCAGTCAAACTCGATCCCATTATTCTGTTTGATCTTCACATAACATATCCCTCCCTATCTGATAATTTTGCGTTCGTCTGTCTCCCTTGAATGACTATCTTGTTCACTGTTGTCTCCCCAACGACTAAAAGTGTCCAGTAACCACTTGCTAAATAAATAAATGTGCTTAATAAAACATGTCTTGATTAGTCCATCTTGCATGTTTCCCACGCTCCCTTTCCCTTCACGCCCAGGAATCCGTAAGGGTCGCTATCCTTGTAAGAAAAGCCTTGAACCAGCATCCCATCCCAATGGGAGTCCTCTCTTCCACGTAAGGCCTGATTCCCAGCCTGATAGTTAACGGTATCTCAGGGACAGACAGACATTCCAAGGACCGGGTACTCGCGTCTGAGAAGGACTGAGGAGGCGCAGCGCCACAGCGCGCTCCCCTCTTCGCTTCCTGGAGACTGCCGCCTCCCAAACCATAAGACCCGGGCCAGCTCCTCAGACTGTTGCATTCACGCCTCCCTCACCGCCGAGCTCGGCTGCCGTTTCCGGTTACCTGCCTAGGATCCAGCTCCGGTCACAGCCTCCACACCGCCATTCCAGGGAACACCTGCCCTCTCCGGGCCACCGTAGTTCACGGAAAGTACACGCTGGCTCCTCCTCCCGCATGCGTAGAGGCCCCGTTCGCGTACAGTGTCTCTTAGCAACCGCTTCGAGTCTCTTTGCCAGGGGCGGAGCCTCGGAAGGCACCGCGGGGAAGCCGAGGGGGAAGTGAGTGAGACCAATCGGAGACGAGTTCCAGCCCCGATCGGCACGCCTCCTCTAATTGTCGCGAATGCAGAGGCAGCTTTACGGCAGGCAGGGGGTGGGGGGTGCTGGGGGTAAGGAGGAGAGAAGGAAGCAACCAGCCAACCAAGTCACCCCCATCTCCCACCCCCACCCACCCCGGACCTGGTTTACGGCTCCAGGCTCAGGCTGCACTGCGGTCGCTGATTGGTTGCTGAAGGCTTGGTCCCATCCCAGTGACCCCAAAGTGCTGGAGGGAGGGGGCGGGGGTGGCCCAGTGCAAAGTGCATCCCGCAAGCCCCCTGGCCGGAGACCCCACGGCTGGCACTTCGGACCCTATATGACCTGGGACCTAGCTGTCCCGAGACCTCCTGGGTCCCTCCGTAGCTGGAAGCCTCTGGCCCGGAACGCGGCAGCCCCCTGCTTCGAGCTCCTGGACCGGGACTGCCCCCCCACAACCAGAGCCGGGACTTCCTCTCTGCACCCCTGCCCGGAGGCTGCTCGGCGGCCGGGACCTCCACCTCCCGCCTGCTCGGCTGTCTGGATGCTCTCTGTGTTGGGGCCGTGAGGCACCGAGGAGGATCAGGAACACCCAGGTCCGGCCCTGTCTGGGGTGTTTCTTCAATGGAGAAGTTGGTGAGTGTGGAAGAGGCTGAAAGGAGGAAGAGAAACAGCAGCTGAGGAGACAGGTAAAGTCAGTTACCTTCCCCGAGGGGAAGGGGGCAGGCTGGGAGGGTAGCAGGGGGGAGAATCTCTGCTCCTTCACTGCCTGCTCTTGCCACTTCTCCAGCCCCTTCTTTAGCTCCCCCTTCCCTGAGCCCCCTCCTCGCCCCTGAGGCACTACACTACTCACTGGTTTCTGTTTCTAGGTTTGAGCTGGCTGGAGACAGGAAAGCTGGAACGGGTCTGCCCACCCACCAGAGAAGCAGCAAACACAGTGCCTCTGACCAGCATCCTCTATAAAGGTAATAAGCCAGCCCTCCCCTCCCCCATTGTTTATTCTTGGCCCCTACCTCATTAAGCAGTGCTCTATTTTCAGGGTGGTTGCCTGGGAATGCACCCTTTCCGAGCCCCCAGTTTCCTAGCGAAACAAAAACACTGCCCATGCCTGATCCTTAATATTTTAATAACTTCTCTGCCCCAGAAATATATTTTTCTCCTTTCTCTCTGTGCAGTGTGTTTCTGTGTTTTGCACTATCTTTCGGTACACTGTGCCATTTATTCTGCTCTAAGGCCTTGAGACCTTTTTTGTAGCTCCCTCGTGTTCCTTACTCTCATAGGAATTCCTCAATTCCTTGTTAATTGCTTGTTAATTCTCAATGACTTCGCTTTTTAATTAAACCACAATTTAATGTTTCCCCCCTTACTCCTTCTCATCACCTTTCCTCTACCTGCATCAGAAAATCTTTTGAGTTACCTGACAGTGGTTTAATGGGGAAAGGTAAATTAATGATTTGACATTTGTGAATTTCAGAAAACAAATTGATTTTATTTCCTAGTAAGAAGCGGATGTGTGTACCTTAATAGTGTGCATGGCATGAAGGCAATGTTAGCCCCCTGAAGCACTTACATATAATTAACTCTTTTGGTGCGCGTGTGCGCGTGAGTGTGTGTGTGTGTGAGAGAGAGAGAGAGAGAGAGAGAGAGAGAGAGAGAGAGAGAGAGAGAGAGAGAGAGACAGAAATGTAGACGGGCTCTGAAACTTATAAAGATATAAATAATATTTGTTACACCTCAGATTTTGTAGAAGAACTTTTAAAAATTTACACAATATCTTGTTAATTATTTGAGTCTTAAGAATTTAAATACAAAGGAAACTTTTGGTGTTTACATAGCTGGGGCTTAATTTTGGTACTCTTCATAGATAAGATTTCTCATTTCAAAACCTTTACAGAGAATTTGCTAGATTGAAATTTAAGCATCTTATTCATGGGTCGCATTTCTGCTCCTATATTTTGTTGCTGCCTCTGGAAATTCACTAAAGGTAAGTTTAGGAGATTAATGTAATTCATAAAGAGGGGATATGAACATGGAAAGTAAAAAAGTTAAATCCAAAATTACTCAAATCAATGACTTTTCTAACATTCCATAGCAAGAGTATAAAGTGACTTGTTAATCTCAGTTATTTTCATATCTCAGATTATTTATGGAATTTTTGGTACAAAGCAGTACTTAAAGTAGCAGAAGTTAAGATTTTTTATTTACTCTGTTCCACTGGACTTTCTGTCTTACACAAAAAGAAATGGACATCTTTACTGATTATATTCTCAAAACATAGCTAAAGATGCTTTTAAGGGGATCAGAAGGTTTGCATATTCTTGAGATGAGACCTGGAACTGGATACCAAAGGAAGAGAGTCTATCGAATGGGATTTAGAATCAATATCTATCAATTATTGTTCCATGGGGAAAATTTAGGGCAGCCTTCGTATTTGCATGTAGGGAATCAAGGTAATTGACTACTTCATTTCAGTAAAATTTATGCAGAAATCTATAAAGTTAAAGGCTAATATTTATTATTTAAGTGTGGAATTCACCAGAGATCCCTAACGATTACTTTAGAACTTTTTAAAAAATGCTAAAATATTTGAAGTATGTTTTAAAGATCAAAATAAAGTACAATGTATTTTCTATTCAAGTCTCTTGATCAAATATTTTTTCTGCTTTAAATTTAACCCCTAGGATGTTTTTGTTTTTGAGGGGTGTTTGCACGTGAGATGATAAGGGAGGGGGTATGTGGCTAGTCAAGCATGTAAGGTAAATAGAGGACACTGCTTTCTCCTGGTTCCCAGCCAGTTCTTTCTCATTGCTTAAATAGTATTTCATGGATCCTTTCATCTTTTAATGGTTTTTCTAAGATTAGGGAATATATATAAATTGTCAGGATCTGTTAATGTTTCTAATTAGCATGATTGAGAATATTTGGTTTAGGTTATGCCAAATATTTAAAATATTTAATTTGGGTATTTATTTATCAACATGGAATTCACTTCGTGGCCTAGTGGTTAAAATTCTGTGTTTTCACCCCTGCAGCCCGGGTTCAATTCCTGGTCAGGGAGTGAGTCTCTCTCAGTTCAATATTTACCAACATGGCCAGTTAGGTAGTTTATATTTTTCAACCTGGCAGTTAACTTTGTGTTAATTCTATTGCCAGTCGTGTGGTTTTGGAAAAAAAAAATCTGGTTTATTTGGTAACTAAATACAGATTCTCACATAGAATAATTGATTGTAATTGAAGGTATTCAGTGATGCATCTTTGTATGTAATAGCCGATACTTATATTCCTTATGCCAATTATTTAATATTATTGACACACATAGTATCTCTTTATTTCGTTCACATTTAACTTTGGTAACATAGAAGTATGCACCATCCCTAAAAAGTTTAAAGCCAGATACAGTTTATATTAGTGTATCTAATACCTGACTTTCAGCCTTTCATTTCATTCTCAACTGAATGTACTCCTTAAGTAGAATCATTGTTTCCTTTCTTGCAAACTTTCTGGGCACTGGTACCAAACTGCTAAGATGATACTGACAGACATAATATGATAATATTAACAAGACCTTATCATTTATAATACTTGTGATTTAAACTTTGAGTTGGGTCTGGATAAGTGAATCCTAAAATTTTCTCTATTGCCTCATATATACTTCATGAAAATTATTGGTTTTTCTGTTTAAACTTATGTGAGTCATAGATAAGTTGTGCATGATAATAAATCCTTATGTTGTACAGAGGCAGTAATTTGGAGGAAAGACAAATACTCTTATTTGTTTTTGGAACATAAACACTATGCTATGTTGAGTGACACTAAAATAGCAATTCTACTTTATTCTGGGTTCCAGATTCTTGACATACAAGTAGAGCTGGTCAACATGCATTTCAGCCATTTTATACATTTTGGTTGGGCTTTGTAGTATTTCTGCATCCATCTTCCCTCTTAAGTTTTGTGAACCATTAGTAGATTTTTTTTCTCAGAGCCAATGTCCTTGTAGTTGATTTTATTTCCTTACCAGCATGTATCTTTGTTTACTTTGCAAAGAAATGTTCATTTCTTTTTTTGAGTAGCAAACCAATATCTTGTTCCTAGTTTATGTGAAATCAGAAAGCACATTTCTAATTTGTATCACTTAATCAAAAAATATGTGGACTTTTAGTGAAAATAATATGTAAAAAGCCATTAATGTCTAATCATTTACACCAAAGGAAATTGAGGAAATGTCAAATTTGGTAAAGGTTATGTCGTTTTGGACAGGTCTTAAACATCTTGTTTTATGTTTATTCTTCACTCTATTTTATCAGTATAGACTTTGTCTTCTAACTATGTGAAGCAAGAAGTCTTGGTTTTAATGAAATGAAGTTCACTTGGCATCTATATGGAAATTGGGTGGTAATGTGTTTTAATTTCTAAATTTGTGGCTTCTAATATGGCCAACAGAAGACAAGCTTGGAAGCTTAGATTGTTTTGATTGTTTTCTTTTGATCTCCATATAGAGTGGAAAAGAAAGTCTTCCTTGTTTGTATGGTTTTTTTTTTCTGACTGTTAAAACTAAAATGGAATTTCTACAGATTGCATGCTCAGAATATCAGTAGTTCCTGAGTCCACAAGTTATCATTAATTTAAGACAACTTACATTGAATATACGTTATTTAGAAAATTACCTCCTTTGGTATATTCCTTTATTTTGTAGGGTCATTTCCACTTCTCTAGAGAGGCAGGGATTGCTGAGGACACAGTTAGAACAGTGAAGTTAACTCTTAAAATGTAGAAGTAGCTCATGTGAAAAATGATCACGTCATGTTCATTTGTGGAAATTCATGAAGCTCATAATTGGAGACATTGATTTGCATTTTTTAAATAAGCTTTAGTTTAAGATTTACAGAAAACTTATGCAGGTAGCATAGAGTTCCCACATAACTCCAAACCCAGTTTTTTCTATTAACATCTTACATTAACATATGTTTATCACCTCCTTGAGAAGGAGCTGTCTACACAAATTATTTGGAATTCTGAACAAAAGATTTGTTTCTCCCCCCTTTATTCAGTCTGTTATTCGTATTAATAAGGACTTAATTGATATTTATTTTATACTTTGGGTCATAATCCAATACTACTTTAAGTATTTTGTTGCTCAGATTGTTCCATCTTTGGCCATTGAGAGCTCTTTCAGTTGTTTCCTGTATCCCTTTGACATACCCACCCCATCATTGTGTTTTTCTTTAAGCACTTCCCTCCTTTCTAGCACTGTCAGATGCTCTAGGCTCATCTTGTGTATCTCCTGCCTCAGTCTTAGAATCTGCCATTTCTGTAAGGATCACTCTACATGTTTTACAGCTTGCCTTGTAAAAGTTTGGATCATGTCTACTTCATTTATTTAGAAATAATAGGTAGAGTTTTAAATCAAATTTTATTTCCAAGTGCAAGTTAGCAAAGTCTTTGCTTCCCTTGAAGAAGTTTGACAAGGAAAAATAAGATGCAAAAAGAAGAAAAAGTAGAAGTAGACTATGCTAATTTGGATTGGTTGAAAATTTTGGTGTGTAGTCAGCAGTACCTACAACTTTTTAGTACAGCAGCATGTCAGTTCGCCAGGTGGCCCAGCCTTTCCTTGTCTGAAGGTTTAAGTGATGGAGGGGTTAGCATTCCCACTACCAGGGGATAGGGTGGTAGTTGTCCCAATACATAATTCCTGTGGTGATTCTGGTGTGATGTATGGAAGTCACCTTGCATGTGTCCTTAACCCTTAATGGAATTTACAGAGCTAGGATTTAATTGACATGCAAAAAGATCCCTTTTCTTTTAGTTGTAGCATTTTTTCGGAATTCATGTGGGGAAGTCAGCAAGAGTGTTGTTAATTTTTTATCTAGTTTGGTGTATGTGTAAAGGAACAATAATTTCAAAATGATTGACCTGATGCCTTTAGGGCATATGAAGAACCAGCATTTAAAGACACAGTCTCTTTTTAGTTGTCATAGATTACATTTTGACCCTGGCTGCCTGCTGTATTGAATGCACAGATATTCTCATTTTAGTCCTGTTTAGAAAGAGCAGTTGACTAATGGTGTCAGTTAAAAAGTAATTCAAATTAAACAAGTCTGAAAGTATATTCTCAATAGAGGAAAAAGAAGAATTTATACTTGCATGCAAATTCCAAATCTGTGATTTATTAATTTCTATATTTATTCTTTTTCAAAAAACTTCATTTGGGGAAAAAAAATCTTGAAACTAAATCGTATTTATTAGAGATGAACATATATAACTTGAGACTGTTTTCTCTAAGAATTGACCTGAGTTCTTTCTCTGCTCTATAGATTTGTTGTAAAAGTACAGAAATTTAAGTTCACAAGTTCACCAAAAGGTAGACTGCAGGCAGCTGTGATTCTTTATTATTTTAAGGAATTTCCCTATGATTATTATTTTGTTTTTAGGTTAAGAAGCCCTTTTTGCTCTGCAGTCTGGGCACGCTCTGAGCCCCCTCCCCACGATGCTGTATGTGCACAATGGTTATTAGGCAATCCACATATCACGAGAAGGGGCACTCTTCCGTAAGGTAAGGTGAGTCAGGGTCATTGGTTGTCTATGCTGTTTGGGGGGAAACTTAATTTAGGCTTTTACTTTTCTCTTTTAAATTAGCTAATGTACACTAAGTGTACCACTCACTAAAACAGAATCCAGGTTTGTTTTGATCTTGTTTCAATCTTTTTCTTGCATGGTAGACTTCATTAAAGTGCCAGCATCATCATTTCATTGAAAAAAATGTTAAAGGTGATTGTGAGCGTACAGGAATAGTTTTCATTAATTCCTTCTGATGGTTTTCAACATTTTCTCTTATACCACTGAGAACAAGCAAAAATCTATTCTGAAAGGATTCTCATCTTAAAATTTCTAAGACAAGAGACAATTTTAATGAAGTAGTTAAGTGAAGAGATAAGGGGGAGTCTTGTTTATTAAGGAAACAAGTTGTCAAGAAAGCTCTTATTTCTCAGTTTTCTCTGAGGAAATAGCTATTTGTAGCAGTGGCTTGATATTTTTAAACCGTAACACTTAGTGATACTTATGAGTATGTAATGACACCATTTTCTATGTATAAAACAATATAGGATGTTTGTATTCTTAAGCCATGATTATTCGACCTAAGTTAGGCTTAAGTTTACCTTTGTACAGCCTATAACAAGAAGTTTGGAAGGTAAATTATTGGTAGCAAGATTATCCTGAGATGTCTAACCTACATAGGAGAACAAAATGTCTTTAAAGGTTTTATCGCAATTTTTTGTTATTTTTAGAAATGGAAGCTACTAATTAAGGGATGCATCTAATCTATTCCTTCAAATTAGACCAGTTGGAATGGCTTTCTAGAAGGTCATTAGTTTAGGTTTCTGTATGTATTTAAAAACTGAAAAACATAATGAAAATTTTTTGTACACATATAAGACACAACTTTTCACCATTTCAATTTGGACTTTTCCTATTTGTATGAGAATCTCATTTTATACTGAGTTTTAGCACATACCTCTTTTGGGACCTACGAGAGACTATGGAATCCACTGTACTACTTTTCCTTTCAAATAATTGTATCATGGGCTTAATCACCACATTGTTCGGATTCATAGAGTTTTAAAATACATTGTATAGGCTGGGAGCGGTGGCTCACGCCTGTAATCCTAGCACTCAGGGAGGCCAAGGCGGTCGGATCGCTTGAGCTCAGGAGTTCGAGACCGGCTCTGAGCAAGAGCGAGACCCTGTCTCTACTAAAAATAGAAAAAATTAGCAAGTCAACTAAAAATAGAAATAAAAAATTAGCCTGGCGTGGTGGCTCGCGCCTGTTGTCCCAGCTACTCGGGGGCTGAGGCAGGAGGATCGCTTGAGCCCAAGAGTTTGAGGTTGTTGTCAGCTAGGCTGACACCACCGCACTCACTCTAGCCTGGGCAACAAAAGCGAGACTCTGTCTCAGAAAAAAAAATGCATTGTATAATCTTGCTACTTGGAATATTTAGAGAGTAAAACTTCTAGAAAACAGAAATTAGAAAAATGCAGAAGAGGATGTGACATAAAAAGAGGGATAGTAAAACATTCATCCAGTAACAAAGGGGGAGGATAGAAAGAGAAACAGAAATAAACAAAAGGAAGGTAAATATAATTCAAACATTTTACTCTAATTTACTTAACCTGGCCCATTTTGTCTCCCTCCAACCTTCCACACTTTGGGCTAAAAATAAAATACTGTTAAAATACTTTAGATAACAAGCCTAAAGGTTTTTTTTAAAACTCCTTTTCATAATTGTTTGTAGTCTTTCTATAATATCGCTTGTCCATTTGATAGCCATATTTACTAACTCTGATCTGTGATGGAACTTTTGAATGGTGCGTAACTTAAATCTTCTCTGTGGTGCATCAAGAAAATCAGAACTCCTAAGTCCGGTATTAATCTGATTCCTCTGACATCTCCCATCCTGTAGCTGCCCAACATCACCTCCTGTTTTACCTAAAATAATGTTATGTTCGTAGGTTGTTTGCTTTGAGTTTTCAAGAGGCTGCAGAAGAAATTTTCTGTTTCAGGAGTTTAGAAGTTTATGCCTTGCTTTCCTTTAGTAATCATTTATAATCTTGGGGAAATTACTGAAAATTTTGGTCTTCACTATGTGTTAACTACTAGTGTCAACTGTCATTAACAAGGTTTACTGACTTAGCAAATGGAAAATTCTGTGATATTTAATGGATACAGTATCAGGAGTCCAGTATTCTAAATTTCATATATTCTACCTTTCCTTAAAGGCTGATCCCTGTGACCTAATGAATCCTTTGTAAAAAGTGGACTCAGCTAGGATGTTACACCACCATTGTCGAAGGAACCCTGAACTCCAGGAAGAATTGCAGATTCAGGCTGCAGTAGCTGCTGGGGATGTTCACACAGTACGGAAGATGTTAGAACAAGGCTATTCTCCGAATGGCCGAGATGCTAATGGCTGGACCCTGCTACATTTCTCTGCAGCAAGAGGAAAGGAAAGATGTGTTCGGGTATTTCTAGAACATGGAGGTGAGTTTACTAGAAGCAAACTTTTTTGCCCAAGAAGAATCTTAAAATGAAATTATATTTAGTTTAAAATGTATGTGTATGTGTGTAATTCTTAATGCTTCTCTTTTGTTAATACTCAACATCTTACTTTCTCCTTTGTGAAGATGTTATGATTATACTGAGTTTTTTTTAAAACCAGATTGTTTAAAAGATCAGTTTTGTGAATGACATTTTTTCCTCTTGCAACTGTAGTTTCTGTACAGCTGGGTTTTCCCAGGTTATTTCAGCTAAGCAACATTTCTAGGGGCTGTCTAGTTGCTTTTGTTTCTGAAGCAGAAGTGGCTGTGGTACCTGCAATTAGAGAATTGCACAAGTTTCCCCTCTTGATAATTGCTCAAGCAGATAGATCTAGTACGGGTTCCTTTAAACACCATGGCCCCAATGATACCCTATCTTTTGAATTTACTTCTTTTTATTTTGGATGCTTTCTTTTATTATCGTTGTTTTAGAGCACTTTCCTTTTCCGCAAGGTGTACAGAGTTTGTAGGTATCCTACAAGATGATTGGATATCAGAGTTCTAAATTTGTTTAAATGTATGCAGTTGGGAACTACATTTGACATTTTATGTTTTTGTTTTGAAAAACTGTCCATTCCCATGAGGTTTGATTATCTAATGATTATCCTAAATTAATTACTGGTTCCTCCAGTTGAATTTCAGCTTAATTTTCCTAAAAATGAATTATATACATCTTATCGTTTATACCCATATTGCCTCTGTAAATTCCAATGGTGAGCAACTTGGTTGGGGGCTCAAGTTACATATGTACCATTCTAGGGCCTGAATTGCTCATTGGCAGTGATTTAGTTTCCTTCCTAAGGTGTACTTTGTTACAAAACTAGCCAAACTTACTTGCATTCTGAAGTGCAGAAAAATGTTGGAAGTCCCACAGCTCTCATGAGGGTCATATGAATTATGCGAATATTTGATTATAAAGGCTATCAGTGTGAATTAATTGTAAGACAATGCTTACCCTGAAACTAGGAGTAGTCACATGTCCCTGGGGCCCTGAAATGGGAATTATATGCCTGAAATAGTTGACTATTAACAGGACCAGAAATTTTCTGGCCTGTGCCTACTTTGTAGCTGTCTTCCACATCATTTCAACTTACAACTTGAAAACCTCAGTTATGAAGTTAATGAAGGGGAAACGTAAGCGGAATGCCAGGAGAAAGATCTGAAAAAACTATAAGGTGGGTGTAGGATCAGAACACTTAAAATTCTAGCAGTGCTTAGTAAAATTAAGACCAAGATCAGAGCTCACATGTTTTATTACATGTCCTAGTCCTATTAATTTCCACTTCCACCAGCCTCACTGTAAAAAAAAAATTAATTAAAAAAGTTGCATTATTCTGGTTGATACATGAATGTTGTCTCCTTAAAACAAATCTTCAAATAAATTACAAATACAGCCAAAGTCCCTTTGACCACCCCCAGTCCTTGTCTGCCTACCACTGCCCGGAAGTAACCGTGGGTATGAATTTGGTTTGGTGCTTATCCTTCTAGAGCGTTTCCTAATAATATTACATGTACTCATAGAAATTATGTTGTATTGTGTTGTGTGTGGTTTTAGAACATAAATGATATACTGACTGTGTAATTCTGCAGCTTTTGTTTTTTATTCAACTATACGATTTAAAGTTTTTTTAGTATATTGGGTCTGCAAACTTTTTCTATAAAAGACCAGAGAGTAAATATTTTAGACTTTGTGGTCCATACTCTGTTGTAACTACTCAACTCTGCTGTTGTAGCATGAAAGCAGCCATAGATAGTATATCAAGTAATAGGTGTGTCTGTGTTCCAGTAAAACTTTATGTATCAAAACCGATGGTGGGAAAAAAAAAGGAAAAAAATCGATAAGGACTAGATTTGACTTATGGGCAATAGTTTTTGAATCCTGTTCTCTCTTTTTCCACGTATCCAGTCATGTGCAGCATAGCATTTGGTCAATGATGGACTGCATTTACCGTGGTAGTCCTATAGGATTATAATAACATTTTTATCGTAGCTTTTTTATGTTGAGATATGTTTAGATACACAAATATTTACCGTTGTGTTACAGTTGCCTACCATATTCAGTACAGTGACATGCTATACAGGCTTGTAGCTTTGGAGCAATAGGCATACAGCCTAGATATGTAGTATTATCTAGGTTGTGTAAGTACATTCTATGATGTTTGCACAATGATGAAATCTCCTAATGACATATTTCTCAGAACATATCCCCATTGTTACGTAGCACACACCTGTGTGTATATATATATTTTAATTGCTTTATCGAGATATAATTCACATACCATACAAGTCACACATTTAAAGTATACAATTCAATGGCTTCTGGTATATTAATAGAGTGTGAGACATGTGTCACCACAATCAATTTTAGAACATTTTCACTGCCCCCAAAGAAACCTTTACTACTTCTATATTAACACATACGGATTTACTTTGCTCTTTTCAACTGCTGACTATAGTATTTACAAGTATGGATATACTAACATTTGTTTAACCATTCTCTTTCATTGAGAACGACTGAAATTTTCTCAGCAGCAGGTTTTATTTTTTGAGAGGGTAATGCTTCCATACATTTAAGAACCACATTAAAGCTACTGTAGACTCATCAATGAGGGGGAAATACCTTGTTTTTAGCTCCAGTCCCTTAGTCTTCTTCCCAGGGGCTGTCACTTTTGCTGGTTTCTTTTGTACCCTGCAGAGATAGTCTGTGCATATAGGCAAAAATATTTTTCCATCCTCTACCTTCTAGCCTGCTTCCTTTTTTTAATGTTCTGTTCTGCATCTTGATTTTTTTCACATTTCAGTGAGCTTGGTTCCTTGTCAGTATATGACTCTACTTCACATTCCATTGTATGGATGTAATTTGTTTACACCTGTCTTCTACTGTTGGACATTTTAAGTTGTTTCCATTTTTCTGCTACTGAAACAGTGTTACAGAGATTGTCCTTGACAGATCTTATTACATGTATGAGAGTTTATCTCTTGAATAATTCTTAGAAGTACAATTGCCAAGTCAAAAATTGTTGATAGATATTGGCAGATTATCCTCTAAAGAGACTGTAATTGCTCCTGTCCTTACTGAGCAGGTGGGACAGCGCCCATTCCTCGCCTTTGCCAGTAGCGTATTACCAGATGGTTTGCTCTTTCCTGTGTGATACACTTGCCTCTTTTATTTTTTTTTTTTTCTCAAAAGTGACATGAGTAACAAAACATTGCAAGATTGGGCTTTTTGTCTGTCTTCCTGACCTGTAGGAATTGTTTATATGTTCTCCTTTGTTAGTTACAAGTTGCAATAATCGCCTCCCAGTTTGTAGTTTTTTTCACATTCTTGATGTTGTTTTCGTTTGGGGGCAGAAGCCTACATTTTAATATAGGTTAATTATATTTTTCTTTTACATTATGTTTTGTTCCTTTTATGTCTTGTTTAGGAAATACATCATACTGCGAGGTCATTATTTGCCTATATTTTCTTCTAAAAAGTTTTGTGGCATTTAGGTCTTTAATCAAACCAGAATTGGTTTTTGTATATAATCTGAAGTGATTGGGTACAGTTTCACTTTTTTCCCCATAAAGATAGCCTAAAGCACCCCTTCTTCCTCATTGCTGTAGACTGCCAGGTCAGATATAAAGTTTTCATGTATGTGTGGTTCCATTTCTGAGTTCTTTAAAATAAGAACAAACATTTTGGAGAAGCCCTTCCTTTGTTCTTATATAGCATCTTCTGCCTGCTCCCGTTTCCCTAATAGAATAAGAGATTCAGACAATGTTTTTCTTAGTACATTTTGAACCAGTTTGGAAAAATTAGTAGGAGAAGAACCCCCCTGCTCCCCTCTCCCATGCCCACATGTGTTACTTAGACGTGTTCTGTATTTAGTCTAAGTCCTGGCTTCTGATCTCCAGACCAGTGTGGCCAACTGTCTGTTCAGCTTCTCCGCTTGCTCATAGACATCGCCAGCACAGCACAAGCTGCTGCCACCAGAGTGTTCATTCTCAGTAAATGACACCACAGCCTGTGATTCCTATGCTGCAAATCTAGAAACCATCCTTGACACCTTCTTCCTCACCTCCGATACGACCAATTGCCATGTCCTACCAATTCTGCCTCCTAAATAGTTGTCAGATCTTTTCTTTTTTTTTCTTTTTTTTTTTTTCTATTTTTAGTTTTTTGACTAATTTCTTTCTATTTATAGTAGAGACAGGGTCTCGCTCTTGCTCAGGCTGGTCTTGAACTTCTGAGCTCAAGCAATCCTCCCGCCTCGGCCTCCCAGAGTGCTAGGATTACAGGCGTGAGCCACCGCGCACAGCCATGATCTTTTCACTTCTTTTCACTGGACACATTGCCCCATTCTTGGGCACAGAAACATCGTGCCCAACATCGTGCATCACCAGGACTGTTGCAATGGTCTCTTCTATCCCTGCATCCACTCTTGCCCCCTCCCAGCCAGTGTCCAAATAATGTGATTTGTTAAAAATGGAAATAAAACTATTTCCTTTTAAAAATCTATCAGTGGGCCAGGCGTGGCTGACGCCTGTAATCCTAGCACTCTGGGAGGCCAAGGCGGGCGGATTGTTTGAGCTCAGGAGTTCCAGACCAGCCTGAGCAAGAGCAAGACCCCATCTCTACTAAAAAAAAAATAGAAAGAAATTATCTGGACAACTAAAAATATGTAGAAAAAATTAGCCGGGCATTGCGGCGCATGCCTGTAGTCCCAGCTACTCGGGAGGCTGAGGCAGGAGGATTGCTTGAACCCAGGAGTTTGAGGTTGCTGTGAGCGAGGCTAATGCCACGGCACTCACTCTAGCCAGGGCAACAGAGTGAGACTCTGTCTCAAAAAAAGAAAGTCTATCAGTGGTTTCCCATTTCTCTTAGGATGCCATTCAAAGTCTTTCATGTGATCCACATGGCCCTGCAATGTCTGGCTCCTCTTACTTTCCAGCTGTAGCTTTGAATTGTAGCCCCTCTGTGTTCTTTGGCTGAGGGGCCTGCCTGCCTGGGTCACTCTTATGCTCACTCCACCCCTGGCCCTTTTGCCTTGCTTATGCCTGCTTCTCCCTTAAATCTCACTTATGCTTTCTCGGGGAAACCTCTTACCATCCAGACGAGGTCAAATGGGATCCTTATTTATATCCCTGTTATATGATACTATTGTCCCGCTGTGATACTATTTCTCTGTTATATGATATTATTGTTCCCTGTACCTTTTTACTGTAGCACTTATCACAAACATAATGAATTATTTTATAGTTTTCTATTTAATGTCTACATCTCCAGTTAGTCTGAAGCTTCATGAGGGTAGAACCCACATCTGTTTTGTTCCCAGTAAGAAAGAGAGAAAACTAGTTATCTAAGATATTTATTCCACAGCCTTACAGAGACAAGAGTGGTCTTTTATCCAAAAAAAAAAAAATGATTGAACATGAGCCAGCCTTATGGTGGGATTAGAAAGTTGCCTGAATCATCATACCTGCTATTTTCAAAACCACGTGGTTCCTTTAAGAGCTTGTAAGCTTCCAGTCAGATTGGCACCTCCTCTTAACAAGCTTATTTTGTGGTGGACAGTAAGCCAAAATGAAGTCACAGATACAAATAGGGGAAAGTGAGTGAAATAACTCAGAAGAAACAAGGATTCATTTTCCTTCTCTATCCCCCGATCTCCTTTCTCTTCTTCCCTCTCGTCCTGCTCTGTGTGTGTGTGTGTGTGTGTGTGTGTGCGCACGCGCGTGTGAGAGAGAGAGACAAAGAGAGAAAATTCATGTAGATACTTAGATAAGGTGGCCAGTTGATCCTGTATGAATTATTTATCCAGCAAATATTTATTGAGCACCTAGCACATGCCAGGCCCTGGGCTAATGCACCAAGATACAGACATGAGCAAGAATGGGGCTAGTCCTCCGACACTTTGTTATCTAGTGGATGAAAAAATTTATAACCAACATTCACTGAGCCTTTAGTATATGCCAAATTCCTCATAACAATTCTATGAAGATAATAAGTATTTTTGCATTAAAAAATTGAGCCACAGTAGAGTAAGTAATGGCCCAAGGTCATTCACCTCATAAATAGTGGAGTCGGAATTCAAACCATCATAACCGTAATTCAGTAGTGCCTGTAAGAAAACAAGGCAGTTCCAACAGAATGAGTCAAGTGCCACGTATGATAAGGTCCTCACTGTCCATTGGGGTGAAGTAGGGAAGTGGGAAGGAAGACTTCCTAGAGGAAGCAGGCTGGAGTGGAGATCTTGATAGGTGAGGCAGGATGAGGGCCTCAAAGGATGGACGTGTGGAATTATTTGAGACCCAAGGGACACTAAGTGCAAAGGGTTAAAGGAGAGAGGGAGCATGTTTGTGGAACTGAAAAAAATTCGGTATGATTGGGACATATTCAGTAATTTATTCTAGGGATGTTGGTGAGCCATCAAGGCATTTGACAGAGAGGAATGGGAGAAGCAGATGTGTGCTTTAGAAAGTTCACTGGTTACAGTATGTGAATGTGTCAGGAGGGCCCAAGCCCTAAGGCGGGAAGCGCAGGTGGGATATGAGGTACAAGTGAAAGAAATCAGGAATAACTGAGGATTTTGGCCTGAGGGTGAGGCTAGAAAAGAGTTGCCACTGATTGAAATGCTGACAATTAGGAGAGGAGCAGGGGAAAGAGCTAGCTGGTTGCAGTTTAAAAAATGGGACATAGATGTGTAATAGCAGCCACTCACCAACTAGAAATTATTGTATATCAAGTATTTTAATGGGTCAGATTTAACCAATGTCAAGTCCATACACCTGCCCAGTAGAACCACTGACGAATGATCATACAGAGTAGCCAAACACAGAGTGAGAGGCTGCCTGTGACCATAGCTTGGTAAGAGTGGTGTGACCACGGGAAGTCTGGTGAGGAGCAGCTACATGAAGCCATACTTGCTGTCGCTCTGGGACAAATCCAGTTTTGTTCAGAAAACGAGCAAGTTTGAGTTGGATAACTGGCACTACCTCTATTCCAAAAGGAAAGCAAAAGTGAGGCTCTCTTTCTAGTTTAATCTAAACCTGTACTATCCACAGATGTGTGACTATTTAAATTTCAGTTAAATGAAAAGTTCAGTTCCTCACTCACACTAGCAATGTTTTTAAGTGCTCAGTGGTCACATGTGATGAGTGGCTGCCATGTAGGACAGCACAGATATACAGTCATCCCTTGGTATCCGAGGGAGGTTGGTTCTAGGCCCCCCCCCCCACCTAATCCACAGATGCTCAAGTCCCTGATATAAAATGGTATATTTGCATATAACTTATGTACATCCTCCTGTACACTTTAAATCATCTCTAGATTACTTAGAATACCTAGCATTATGTAAATACTATGTAAATACCTGTTATACCCTATTTTTTAAATTTGTAGTATTTTTTATTGTATATTTTTTTAATTACACATTTTCAATGTTTGGTTGGTTGAATCTGCTGATGCGGAACTCGTGAGTTTGAAGGGACAGCAGTAAAACACTGTCCTGTGCAGATAAGGGATATGATGCTGCTTTACTGTCAGACATCCTGCTTCAAAATGATGAAAATTTAGGGTTTTATAATGTCCAAAAATACTTGAGTTTTAAACAAAAATGGGAAGCATATAATAGCACCTCAGTACAAATCCTGGTAATGCTTCCGACCAGGTTAGTGTGCTGCTGGAATTATAATGAAGAGTCTCTATTGCAAGGGTGTGAATTACAGCAAGCTCATTATTATCTTCATTTTCCAATGTTGAATCTTCCTAAAAATTCCAAGACTATGTTGGCTATTTCAAGAAAATAACATGAAGAGACCGAATCTTAGTGCATTTATTTATTTTCAGATTCATTGTTTATGCAAATTGGTATGAGGGCAGTTGGCTAAAGCTCTAGAAGTTAAATCTATAAAGGAAACCCCAAAGGAGCCTGAGAAAAGCATCTCAGGTCTCTGCTCAATAAAGTTGGTAAAATATTTCTGGCAAAACACAAAAGTAAATAAGAGAGATAAGGGAGTAATCAAAGAAATGCACAAAAGAATGGTGAGAACTATTTTTAGCTTTTTAAATATGAAAGATCTTGGAAATGATAATTCCAAAAGTGAGACAGGTACATTGATGGGAATTTGTGAGAGTACCTTTGGAAAGCAGTTTGGTAGTGTGTACTAAAACCTTAAAAATGTAGATCCTTTTACCTAATAAATCTGTTTGTATTAATCCTATTCATTTAATTTTAATTTAATTAATGGTTAAATTAAATTTAATTCTGTTAATTTATCCAAAGGAAACCGTCTTAAACACAGGAAATATTTTCTGTATAAAAATTTTACCCCTCATTGTATATAATTTTTAAAACGAAGGCATTTTCAGTGCCCAAATATAGAGAAAAGGTTAAATAATTAGGATGTGATTACAATTATGTATAATTTTTTAAAAATGTAGACAGTAAAGCTGAAATTCTATCATTGTTAACAGTAGTTATTAGGGAATGCTGGCTTTTTTACCTTTGGTTCTGCCTCAGACAGCATAGATTTTTTTTTCTTCATTTCATCTCTTAAAAGACGATATAAAACAGTAATTATAAAACTAAACTATTGTTGGACTCATAACTATAAAGCTGAAATATTTATGACGGTAATTGCACAGAGGAAGGGAAAAAGAAGGGAACTGTATTGATACAGTTTCTATATACTACTGACATTAAATTAATCCCAAAGTAAAAATAGGAGCGAAATAATAAAGAGAAGAATTGAAATCGGTGGAATTGGAAATGGGCAAATAATAGAGAAGATTGATGGAACTAAAAAATTGATAAATATCCAGACTGATGAAGAAAACAAGAGAAAACACACATAACTAATATCAAGGATATTATGTTGAAAAAGGATTCAACACAGTACTGGAAGTCCTAGCCAGAGCACTCAGGCAAGAGAAACAAATAAAAGGCATCCAAATTGGAAAGAGGAGGTCAAATTGTCCCTTTTTGCTAATATGATCTTATATCTAGGAAAACCTAAAGACTCCACCAAAAAACTCTTACATCTGTTAAATGAATTCAGTAAAGTTGAAAGATACAAAATCAACATGCAAAAATCAGCATTTCTATATACTAGTAATGAACTAGCTGAGATAGAAATCAAGAAGGCAATCCTTACAACACCTACCAAAAAATACCTTGGCATAAATTTAACCAAGGAGGTGAAAGAGTTCTACAAGGAATATTACAAAGCACTGATGAAAGAAATTGAAGAGGACACAAACAAATGGAAAGACATCCATGCTCATGAACTGGAAGAAGTAATATTGTTAAAATGGCCATAATGCCCAAAGCAATCTGCAGATTCAGTGCAATCGCTATTGAAACACCAACTTCATTTTTCACCAAATTAGAAAAAAGTATTTTGTTATGGAACCAAAAAAGAGCTGAATAGCCAAAGGAATCCTGAGTAAAAAGGACAAAGGTGGAGACATGACATTACCTGGCTTGAAAATACATTACAAGGTTATGGTAACCCAAACAGCATGGTATTGATATAAAAATAGGCACAAAGATGAATGGAACAGACTAGGGAATGCAGAAGTAAATCTACGTATTTACAGCCAACTAATTTTCAACAAAGGCATTAAGAACGTATACTGGGGAAATGATAGTCTCTTCAATATTTAGTAAGGGAATTGGTGAGTATGTAGTGCTGGGAAAATTGGATATCCATATGCATAAGAATGAAACTGGACCCCTACCTCTTACAGTGCACAAAAATCAGCTCAAGATGGATTAAAGACTTAAACATAAGACCTGAAACTATAAAACTACTTGAAGGAAGCATAGGAAAAACACTTCAGAACATTGGTTTAGGCAAAGATTTTATAGCTAAGACATCACAAGCACAGCAACATAAATATAGACAGACGTGGGACTATATTAAACTAAAAAGCAAAGGATAAAGTCAACAGAATGAAGAAACAACCTGTTGAATGGGAGAAAATATTTGCAAACTATTTATCCAACAAGAAACATTATAATAGACATCGTAATATCCAGACTATATAAGGAACTCAAAACATCTCAGCGATTTAAAAAAAGTCCTATTAAAAAGTGGGCAAAGGACGTGAATAGACATTTCTCAAAAGAAGACATACAGGTGGCCAGCAGGTATATGAAAAAATGCTCAACATCACTAATCCTCAGGAAAATGCAAATCAAACCACAATGAGGTATCATCTTACCCCAGTTAGAATGGCTATTATTAAAAAGACCAAAAATAACAGATGCTGACGAGGATATAGAGGAAAGGGAACTCTTATAAAAACTGTTGGTGGGAATGTAAATTAGTACAACCAGTATGGAAAACAGTATGGAGATTTCTCAAAAAACTAAAAATAGAACAATCATAACTACCATATGATCTAGCAATCCCACTAGTGGGTGTTTATCCAAAGGAAAAGAAATCAATTTATCAAAGAGACACCTGCACCCCATGTTCATCGCAGTACTATTCACAATAGCAAAGATTTGGAATCAGCCTAAGTGTCCATCAGTGGATGAATGGATAAAGAAAATGTGTGTATACACACACACACACACACAAACAGAATACTATTCAGCCATGAAAAAGAATGAAATCATGTCATTTGCAGCAACATGGAATCGGACGTCATTATGTTAAGTGAAATAACCCAGGCACAGAAAGACAAATGCCACATGTTCTTACATGTGAGAGCCTAAAAAGTTGATCTCATGGAGGTAGAGAATAGAATAATAGATACCAGAGGCTGGCAAGGGTGTGTGTTGGGGGAAATGAAGAGAGGTTAGTTAAGGGGTACAAACATATGGTTAGATAAAATAAAAAAGTTCTAATGTTCAATAAAGAGTAGGGTAACTACAGTTAGCAACAACATAGTACATATTTCCAAGTAGTTAGAAGACAGAATTTGAAATGTTGTCAATGTACAGAAATGGTAAATATGCAAGGTGATGATGGATACCTCAGATACCGTGATTCAATCATCACACATTCTATGCATGTGACAAATACTTGTATGCACCCTATAAATATGTCAAATATTGTGTATCAGCAAAAAAAATTTTTTTTAATGGTGAAAGGAATGTCACTACAGATCCTATCAACATCAAAAAGATTAAGGAATATAATGTGCACCTTTGTGCCATTTAGAAGAAATACACAGATTTCTTGAAAGATGCACATTGCTAAACCTGACCCAAGAAAAAAATAGAATAATTTAATAGCCCTATGCCAATTTAAGAAATTTAGTTCATAACTAAAACTTTTCACTAAGAAAACTTTAGGCCCTGCCGGTTTCTCTGTTGAATTATTTCAAATATTAAAAGAATAAATAATCTTACACAAACTTTTTGATAAAGCAGAGGAGGGAACACTCCCAAGCTTACTGTATGAGGCTTGCATTGCCCAGATATAAAACCAAACAAAGACATTACAAGAAAACTATACAGACCAATATCTTTTTTGCCCCCTCATCTGCATAGTCTAGCCATAGTCCAGAATCTTTCTTGATAATAGATACAAAGATTTTTTTTTTTTTTTTTTTTTTTTTTTTCGAGACAGAGTCTCACTCTCTTGCCTGGCATGAGTGCCGTGGCATCAGCCTAGCTCACAGCAACCTCAAACTCCTGGGCTCAAGTGATCCTTCTGCCTCAGCCTCCCGAGTAGCTGGGACTACAGGCATGCGCCACCATGCCCGGCTAATTTTTTCTATATATATTTTTAGCTGTCCAATTAATTTTCTTTCTATTTTTTTGGTAGAGACGGGGTCTCGCTCTTGCTCAG